>JAMRYI010000646.1:0-92735 GCA_029231635.1 Ditylenchus weischeri
TGTTGAATGGGCAATTATTTGAATAACGGTGTTGTTGAGACAAACTTAGCCACCCCTCTATTTAAGGCAGGGTTATGTGCTGATCTGCTTGTTGTTTCACCTTTTCTCCCCATTTAACCGTTGATAAATGCGGTAACGTAAGACAAGCATCGTATCTGGCTGCTTCAGGCGGACTGCCTGGAAACTCCAGTCTTTGTAAGGGTCTATTTGGATCTGGCAGCATAGCTCCGATTTGGCTGAGGTAATGCATCCTGTGTTGGCTTAAAAAAGCACGTATTTTAGAAGTATTCATTAGGGTTGATCGCGTTCGTTTAATTTGGCCTAAGTCGTTTACCGTTTAAGACCCGTTTATCGTTTACGTTTAATGAAAATCATCCGTTTAAAAGGTCGTTTTTATCTAGAGATGAAGGCGGCGTCCCTAAGGGGTTTTATCAGTTATTCCTGTCCCGGAACTTTTCCCGAATTTTTTTTCCAGCTGTCCTGTTCCAGTGTCCCGTCGCGAAGTAATTTTCCGCTCCTCGGATTTATTTTCCCGTCCGGTTTTCAAAATGTGTCCCGTCCCAGGAATTCGAAAGTCCTAGTGATTTTTGGTCTAGTTTGAATAATTATTTGAAACTCACGCCAAAATTTGAGTAAATATTAGGGTTGTAAATCGAAAATATACTCAGTATATGCTCGGAAAATATGTAAATACTGTTCTTGGGACAAAAATTTTGCATATTTTTTCGTTCTTGTTTCTTCTTGCTGTCAAACTTCCTGTTTGCGTCCCGACCGGGAAAATTATTGTCCTGTCCCGATTTTACTTGGTCCCGGATTTCCGTCCCGGAATAGGCCATTCATCCTCTCCAGTTTAATCCGTTTAATTGAATTGATCCGTCAATCGAGCAACAACACATGTGACGCAAACAAACATAATTTTTCCGCGCTAGATTCATCGCTCTCCGATCCTTTTTCTTTCCCAACTCTTTATGGTGGACGATGCAAGCGTCAGCTTCGGCGCTAGTGAAGAATAGGGTTCCAAAAATCAGCTTGTCCCCCTGTTGTTTTATTTGTAAAAACAACAGGGGACCAAGCTGTTTTTATTAAAACTTATAGGACCAAACTAGTTTCTACGAAAACAAGAGGGGACCAAGCTGTTTTTTGCAACCGTATTCTTCACTATAGCCCTCAGCTTCTTCAGATTGACTTTGATGAGAATGAGCATCTGCCGTGCGACTACTGAGTCTGGAATAGATCTTTAACAATTAGCAAAGCAATAAATGGCTTTCAATTATTCATACCTATTCCTAAATGTATTGGCATACAAAAGACCCGCGATCGAAAAGTTCGCTCACTGCTTACTGAAGTTCCTGGTACGGCGAGTAGTATTTTTACACCCTTGGCAATCCGCGGAAAGCGTTCCTTATTCTTTTTCCACCAGGCAAAAATGTCTTGCTTCCTAGCTGGTCGATCACTATTGTGGCGGTAATGACTTAACTTGGCCTAAATAATTCTCGTAACTGGCGTAAACTTGGTAAACCAATAAGACCTTCAGTTCCGCCTTGAGACGACTTCGAGAATCAAGCACTGAGCCGACGGCAACTTCCTGTTCGGTGCTCCAAATACTATCTTTTAAAAATTCTAAACAAAGGAAATTATCTAACGATATAAACCAAATTACTCAATGAACAAAAATATAAGCAAGAAAACGGAGTGAAAAATTTACTCTCCAATGAATGCAGAAAATCGTCATTTTATCTACATCATAAAACGGATTAAACGCCGTTTTTTGAAACCGTTTAATCCGTTTAATCAAGATCCGTTTAATCGTTCGTTTAATTTTACATTTAATCGTTTAAACGAACGTGATCAACCCTAGTATTCATTAGTGCAAACGTAGTTTACCTTGAAAGGGTTTGTAAGTCCGGAAACACACTGCTCCGGAGGTGCAGTTTCTGAAATTTTCGACAAAATTAGGAAGTAAAGTAAAACGTGTTTTTTGTAAGAATAAAAAATCGAAAGAAAGATTTTGATTACAATTTTAGACAAAACTTTCCATTAAACTTTTCTATTAAGTATTTAGAATTTTGAGAAAGGAACATTTCGAGGCTGTCCGAATTGGGAAATTTTAGAAAGTCCAAATTTGGAAAGCGTTTTTGCGTGACAAAATTTTGGCGTCACCTATCAGGACTAAACGCATCCTAGCCTTTTTTAAAAGCCATACATACTATTTATACGATACTGAACAAAAATCAAAACCCAAGTTGTTTTTTTGTTGAAAATATACACCTTTATGATATTGTGTCTTTATCACAAAAAAGTAAAAAAACCCTCAAAAGTGACCACTCAAAATGTAGCTTTGAAACATAACTATATTTTGAGTGGCCACTTGTCTGGACAACATTTACTTTTATAAACTAAAAAGACGACGCCACACTTCAGATGTAAGGAACCGTCACAAAGTGAGTACCCTATGTTTGACAATGATGTAATTTTCAGAAATTGCTAATTATAGCACCAACTTATAGAGGTAGTTCTCAATGCTGCAGATAGCATCTCCACCAGCACAATCACATTTACATTGCTGGCTAATCAAAGGAATGGCGAACTTATACTTGCCAGTTATAGCATAATTGTGTTCTAATCTCAAGTACTCTATGGTAAGTAGGACACTCTGATAGGTAGGTTTTGGCCATAAGTCTGGTTGAACTAAATTTTTGGAATATGGTAAAGACTAAAATATTTATGAAAATAAAATTTTGTAATTAC
The DNA here is from genome assembly GCA_029231635.1 of Ditylenchus weischeri. Classification (NCBI taxonomy): domain Eukaryota; kingdom Metazoa; phylum Nematoda; class Chromadorea; order Rhabditida; family Anguinidae; genus Ditylenchus; species Ditylenchus weischeri. The sequence continues at coordinate 2,749 of JAMRYI010000646.1, forward strand.
AAAAATCACCTCCAAGGACAAACACGTGGTTTCCTTGAGGGACATTACAAATTCAGAATGACTGGTCACATTGAGTTGCTGATCCTCTTGATTACTTTCTTGCTTCGTCCTCCTCCTATTAGACATGTCCTCATAGTCAGACATGATCATGTTCCTAGTGCAATGTGGTAGCTCTACGCCACCCTCTTCTGTTTGGCGACCATAGGTTATGCCTGGCTGGCACACTTCCACACTACTCAACAATAATAACGACAGCAGTCTGAAAATAGCTTTAGAATATAGATGATGCTTCAAAGCTCTGCTTACAATGCAAAGAGCGAGATAGAGGTAAATAAAGCCTAGGTTTTCATTGCTACATACTTTTTCGAACAAAAATCAAATATTAAAAGTCTGCTTTGATTTAAGCGAAAAACTTTTTCGCATTTATTTTTGTCTTGTTCTTTGCATTATAAGCAGGGTGAAGGATAGAAGGGCTGAAAGTTTTCGGGGATGAGGGGGGAGCAGTTAGTCTGATGTGCGATTTAAATCCCTCAGAGGTCATTTTACTTGCACCGTTTTCGACTTTTATGGTGTTTTATAATAAAAAAAATCAAGGGAGGAGGGGGGGTTCACTTTAGCCAGGTTTAGCCCCCCTCCCCTGCCTTCATTGTGAGTGAGTGTTTAAAAAACCCGATTCCTATTGTCATTGAGATGACAATGACGACAATAGGCGAATTTAGAGAATTTTTAATAAAAAAAATCGTAAATTCAAACCAAACTTCAATTTATTATTTTCTCATGATTGTTTAGGCTCACTACAAACATTTTTAGATATATTTTTAAGTATATTTTTCCTTTGAATAAATAATTAACATGTTTTACAACTCACATGGTTGGAGAAGGTTCATTACCCGTCCAAAATAACAAAATCATGCTAAATTCAATGCTTATTATTATAAACAATCACATCAATAACAATGTATACACATAATAAATTTTTTTAAATATTTTCACAGAGTTTTCTTATTTCTTAGCATGTAAAAAGCGCACTGTATTTGGTCGAAAAAAAAAGTTTTATATATTCAATGCCATGAATAGGAAACAAAATGATTAGGCTAAATTTTGACGCAATGTAAAACAACTGACTTTCGCTGCAAGCAACACAAATATGTCTAAATCACAGCTAATTTTGGAATAACAATACTTTTTCCAAGACTACATTTTTCCAAGGCCGTTAAAAGAAAGGCCGACAAAAGAGATCGAAAAGCAAGTTTGATTGCTCCACATGTTGGAATAAAAGGACAATATTTACCTAATAAATAACGCAATTTTTTATTCTCCAGGATGGCTGGTTGATCAACTGGTTTAAAGAGATTTGCAAAAAGATGGGTAATGCATTTATTAATTAAACAAATGTTGTTGGTCACTGGGTCACAGCAACACCCAAACTAATGCACCCGGTTCTAATTTTGGTGATGGTGGTCAGCATAAATGGATGAGTTGAATTAAACTTATGAGTTATTATAACAATCAAACAAAGTTAATAAACTAACCTTTTAATTTATTCGACGTTTAAAAATAGAAAAATTCTTAGATTTTTACAATAATTGGCAAACTTGTGTCACTTCACTTTGTTTTTCATCAAAAAAAAAGTTTATTATAAATTATCAAAATCATGGGCCATAAATCATTTCTCAAGCTTTTTTTTGTCAGAGCTTTACAAAATGCATAGAACTAGAAACCCCATAAAATTCATCAGTTCCCAACAATTTGTGATCAAAATTTAAAAGTTTTAAAGCTTACCTACAAATTAAGTTAAAAAGTTTTTGAAAAAGTAGCACTTTTTACTTGAGTATTATTTTAGTACTAGCACAGCCAAAATAGCTGTTTTTCGTCCTAATCCAATTTGGGGGCTCTATTAGAGAATGCGGCTTTATTTTTCACTCAACCTCTAGAGGGGACTCTATTAGGAAGGGGCTCTATTGGAGAGGAGGGCTCTATTAGAACATTTACGGTAAGTAATATGAAAAATGTCACAAATCCCAAACAACTGGAAAAAGCAAAACAAGTGGATTAATAATGCCTCTTACAGAACCAACTTTTTGTACAAAAATAATCCGGTAATTATGGCTGAGGTAAGGTCAAATGAATTGATTTGTACCAATTAAAGGAAACTAGTAATGTACAATTCCTTTACAGTTATCAATGTTGCAAACACAAAAATGAATACATTGATCTAAAAGCAAACAAATATTCACTTTTAAGATTTTCCTACAAATCTCCGTGTAATCCACCCCTAAATTCACTTTCTCATGCTTTTTTCAGCTTAAACAAACCATTTGTTGTGAAACCTGGAAAAGTGGAATTTTTTTTTGGAAAATAAGAATAGAATGTTAAGTGCCAGCTGGTCCAGCAACTTTTGTCAAGAAATCACAAAAAGAACTGACTTTATTTTCGGGTTTGTTTAACAAATAAACGGACATTTGCATTCCACAACAAATGCTTCAACTTTTTTGCGGGAGAAGTACAATAGAAAGAGGGGTCTGAGTGAAGTCACCCAAATGGACAGTTTTAAAAGTGTGTTAGAAAATCCATAGCTTTTGGGTCGAGCGGCATTTCCAAAAATAAAATTGACTTATTCTGGGTAGGTAAAATGGGTTTCAAAGCTAAAGCAAGCCAAAAGATGTAAATTGCAGAGAAAAGACAATTTCCTTATAATCTCAAGAAAAATAATCGAAATATTGTTGGGCGAGAGTGCTTCAAGTAGTTCACAGACACATACACTGACCACCACCCACCTTAACCCAAATGGGGGAATCTGCCTAATAAAAGGTATTGTCCTGCTGCCACACTGTGTGTGAATTTGAATATTTTCGAGCCAGCAAGTTTGGGCAACAAGAGCCCTTGAGACAAGTAGGATCTACTGAACAAACAAATTTGGGGGTGGCTGAATGTGGGGTGTATGGACCATAATGGTTGGTATTAGTAGGTGGAAGACGAGGAATTCCTTTATTGGTCAACTGCTGCCGCTGCAGCCTGTATTGATGTTGTTCATTGTTAATGTTGCATAAGGGGTTGCATGCATTTGGCTACCAACAAGTATTGGACACACACTGAACGATTATCAAAATAATTAAAAAAAAAAAAAATGCCTCATTTTCAGTATTTTTCTAACATTTTCTCAACCTTCTCAAGAGTATGGTTATGAAAAATATTGAGACTGGTTAGTCTACAGATCTTTTAAAAGATAGGTAAAACAAATAAAGGGAGGCAGTGACAAAGCAACAAGTTTATTTGGCGCTACTTGCATATACTCCCCACAAATCAACTTTTTAAAGTGTTCCAAACACCCTATATCTACCTAAAATCACTTAGAAAACTCTGGTACGCATGCTTTTCATGCATCCAGAGTCACTTTTAAATGATTTATGTCTGAGGTATGTGGGTGTGCGCATCTCAATCACAACGGAGCTTTATCAGAAGGGAGCGCAGGGGCTTGATGGGTTAGAGATGCGCGCACTCACTTACCTTAAACATGATTCCGAGCAAGATTCTTGATCAAAAGTCGATATAGCGTCTTTGGGAATTCTTTAAAAAAAAGTTGATTGGGGTGGGATGGTGGTGGCGGACATATGCAAGTAAGTAAGTAAAGTTATTCGAAAAAGATTTGTGTTGATTTTAATTTAATTTTAAAGTGATCGGACATGCGAAAGATGTCGCCATTTATTCAGGTTGGGTCGCAAAGGAGTGAATCAGAAAGCAAAGCTGCATCAAATCATTCTTTGACGAGGGAAGCTTTCAAAGCTGCGATTGTTTTGTGTGGCTTTGAGCAGGCTTTAGACTTCAGGTAAGGCCACACAAAGTAGTCGATCACGGTCAAAACAATGGAAGCTTTGAAAGCTTCCCTCCTCAAAGAATGGTCAGCAATTCCACAGAAGATGATCCAGAATGCCATTGACAATTTTCCAAAAAGACTCAAGTTATGTATTGAGGCCAATGGTGGCCATTTTATTGAGTGAAATAAACGTTTGATATACCATTTGAAAGAGGAGATTTAGGGCTACAAAACTGTATATTAATAATATTTTTATTTCAACATTTTTGCTTTTACAATAAAATCTAAAGTTGTCCGGGAACTTTTGGCGCACCCGGTATTAATGAATGATTTTGGTTGAAACCTTATGATTTATTGAAAAAAATTTGATCGTGGAAGACAAAAAGATTATGTTCATGTTTCGAGAATATTCTCCAGAATATGCTCGCCTATTCTCGAGAATATTCTCTAAAAGATTCTGCTCGAGCATTTGTACAACCCTACTTTAAACAATCAGCAAAGATTAAAAAAAATATTTGGATTTTTAAAAACAGTTTAGAAAACTAGCTGCTTTAGGCAACATGTATAACAAAATATGGAAATAATAATTGTAAGCTAATTTTTGTAATTTGCAAAATGATAGAACTATAAACCTAACATTAGCGTTCCCAAAATTTGTGATCACGGAGTGTTCCATATGAACTGTCAAATAGTTGGTTGTTATGGAATCCATTCATCAGCCAACTTCCAGCCGTTCCAATCCAGTGATTGCCCAACACATCGCCTCATCCAAATCCCCAGCTGTCAACACTAGAACAGAACTACTACTAAAACTCTTTGTCAATGTGTGGTCAAATTTGAATAATAGGTAGTGTGTATATCAAATTATTGAAGCATATCCGCCTCACTATGCTATTTGAATGATCCAGCAACACACGGAAAGGATTTATTAACTCTTTGTCCTCGACCCAGATCCAGACTAACTGTACATATGACTCATTTCAAGAGCAATGCTAACTCTATGTGTTTGTTAGATTTGAGCTCACAATTATTATTTAGTCTCATACACAATAACTATTATTGATAAAAATGTACTTCATTTAAAACTTTTGCAAAAAATTTAAAAAATTTGTACTTTAGATTTTACATTAAATTTTTTTGGTGCTCAAATTTCAAAAAGGAATACATAAACCGTCACTTTTAGACTAAAAATGGCCAAATTGTACTTTATTTTATCAAATGTACTTTACTTCAAAATGTCGACCTTGGATCCCTGACAGGGATTTGCTGTTTTAAACAAACATATTCTATATTTGTTTTAATCTAAATTATAATTTTTGATCCGTTGTGTCCGTTGTGCAATCCATAGAACATTTATTCTTCAATTTTAAAGCTATTTGAAACAAAACTGTAAATATTATATACGAACACGCACACACACAAATCATTAGCAAGGAGTAAGAAGATAACATTAGGGGGACAACATCAATAATTACGCATTTTCACAAGTGCCTAGAGGAGCAGCATCAACACAAACAAATGTAGGTGTGTATATAGCAAGTGTTTGAACTAAGTTTCTGATTTGGTAAATCTATTAAAAATTGTTTTTGTGCAGAATACAATACTATGTTAGCCTATTTTTGAAGGGTGGGGGCCAAAGAATCGATGAATGAGAAGAGTGGAGACTAGCTGAAAACCATACTTTATCACAAACTTATAATTTACTTAACCGAGAGAAAATTGAAATAGTTGTTCCTAGTTTTGCGCAAAACAAAAAACAAGTTAAGTTGAGTGGCAAGAGGAGAAGAAGAAAAAAACAATAGACCTACTACGGAACACAACAACACAAACAACTTTGTTTTCCATTGCATCCAAATTATTTAACCGAATTTTGCATGAGGATAATTGCAGTCCTAAGAAGTTTTTTTATTATTGATGCTTTACAAAAAGTTGGCTTTTTCGATTCTAATTATTTTTTTATATCAATAATCGACTAAATTTATTCTGATAAAAAGTAAATTTTATTTACAGTCTAAATATTTTTAATAACCATAAAAACATTTAAGATCTGTAAATTTATGTTTTCATTTGAGGACCATGGTTTTGGGACCAGCGGCATTTAAAAATTTTGAGTTGAGGTGGAAAACAGTAATCTTTTGTCTAGCGCTATATTCTTTTGAATAATTGTAAAAAATTTAAACGACTCAAAAGAGTGTAATGCTAGACGAAAGAGCACTGTCCAGTGCCAATTCAAATTTTAGAAATGCCGCTGTACTTAACAGTCATGGTTTTAATAAAAACTGTTTATTTTATTTTGCTACCGAAAACCTATCTGTATATACATAAATTTACTTTTCGCAATAGATTAGCAAAATTTGAGAACTACAATTTAGATTTATAAAAAATTTAGAGCGAGTATAAATTTACAGAAATAATTTCTATTAAGTCAATAATAATATCATCGTAGTTACATATTTATGCTGCTGCTGTTTCCACAATTTTACGAGGAGGAGTAGGAGGCAAAAAATCATTTGAGAGAACATTTAATTTACAAAGGTAAGAAGGTGAAAACAAGCAATGTCTCCAAACTCTTCACTGGGAGACAGACTAGAATTCGGCGAACTCTTTGGCACATCGCTCGGTGCCACTAATACGCAAGGGTTCCTCCTCATAATCATCGAAATTAGAGGCATCACCAGGCCCTCTGCATTTGGGCAAGAAAGGTGCCTCAATCTATAATTAACATGAGATGTTTATAACAAAATTTTATCGTCTTCTGGTAATTTTTTTGTAAGATATTTTATTAGTGATATTAGTAGTGCTAAAGCATTAGCTATAAAAACAAATAGCAAAATTAAATCTAACAAAAAAATAGGGAAAAAATGCACTTTCACACACCCGATGGGTAAGTATAAAAATGGCCATATTTTCTGAATAGAAAAATACTTGTGCTCTGTTTTTTGGAAATTTTAAATGCATGAATTAAAATATCCGACGCTACTCGGTTATATCGCATTTTAGACGTTTTTAGACAACAGCGGGGACCAAGGCAAATTTAGAAAATTTTGACCAGAAATTTTTTTTGAGCCAGATATGCCAAAAAAATTCTTATGAAATTCTAAGTCGATCTGCGTTTACAGAATTTCGAAATCGTGTCAGAACAAAAAGTTACGACCAACAGAAAAGGTGCAAAAAATTGGCCTACCCGGTAAGTCAAAAATGATTTAAATTAAAATGTTAAGTGTGAAATGAGTCATTAAATCATTGTTAACTGTGAATCAATTTGAAATGATTCAAATTATTTGAATCATTTTAAATTGATTTACAGTTATGAATGATTCCAATGAATCATTGCACAGTTAACTTTTAATTTGAATCATTTTTGACTCATTTTAAAATTATTCAGTTATCAATGATTTATTTAAATCATTTCACAGTTATTTTTTTTAATTTGAATCATTTGCCAATGATTCAAATTCCAACACTGGTCTGCATCTAGAAGATTTACGATATTTACAAAGGCCTTCTTTAAACTAACCAAAGCAAAAATTCATTCGAAAATGTATCCAAACACTAACTCTGTAGCCTCAATGAAGTTATACTAGCTTGGTAGCAACCGAAAAACATGCAAGCAAACAAAAAACTAAGCAAAATTAACAGCAACAAATAATGATCAAACAAACACTAAAAATTTTTGAACTTTTCTTGATGCAAATTGTCTTCAGAAGTGGACAACTGGAACTCATTCTCATCAAGCTGCTCTACAAAATGACGGGTATCTGCTGGTCCGTCCACTTTAGGATATAGTGCTTCAAATAATCTGACGGAAGATGACCCGTCAGTCGACTTGCCGGAGAAGCTTGGCGGTTGCATCTACACACAACAATACATCAAAGAATGTGAGTTTTTGAAAAGTTTTTTTTGTTATTTTGAACACACACAAATTAAAAGGCATAATAGAAAGCACTAGAAAAAACCACCACATTCAACACCACCATTACCGAACCAAAAATACTAAAAAGTCAGTTTTACATACACACACAGTCGGCTCTCGATGTACACCTGTTTCATATTTATAACGCCACCCATAATTTGGGGTTTGAAGCTACCAACAGTGATTTTTGATGAAGTGGCGCCATTTTAAGATGCAATCTGTCAAAAAAACACGTTTACGACAATAAAGAATGAATTTCGAAACAGCGGGAAATTTTTTTACTGTAAAAACCCAAAAATAACCGTTTCATACTTATAACGCCACCTGAGTGTTTCAGCAAAAAACATTTGACAAATGACCTTTATTTCATAACAGACAAAAAGCAACAAAACAGGATGACATCTCAATAATCTGTAACATCTCCAGAACGCTGAATTACTTGGAAAATTTGATTCTTCATGCTTTCGGCCAGCTTTTCTAACATCGCAAACTCGATACCGAACCACGCACCAAGAATAGCACTTTTAGCTCCTCCACTGTTGCGAATTGACGATTCTCGGCATAGAGACGACGCACGATGATTCCCCAAAGGTTTTCGACTGTATTCAAATCAGGCGAGCAATCTAACCAAGGCAAAACATTGATCCCTTCAGAGTTGAACCACGCTGTGGTTTTTCGGCTTTTGTGGATGGAGGCGTTGTTCTGTTGGTAGATGAATTGAATGCGATGACCAAAGCAAACCCAAGGAAGCAATTGGTCGCGGAGAATCTGTAAAACATTAGCCATAATTTTGCTTAAAAAGGAGCAGAAAAGTAATTTTAAAGGAAGAAGGGCTGTATTGGGACAGTAGAACAAATTAGAGGCCACTCTTTTAGTTTTTGCTGGTTCATGTCAATTTCCCATGTAATATTTCTGGTAAAAGTTTTTAAAGTTCTGAAAAGTTTTTAACAGGCCGATAATTAAGCATTAATTACCTCAATCTCTTGCCTTGAAATCTTTGGGTTAGCTAATGGTTTAGCCACTTTTTTTCATCTACATATAAAAATAATTATTTGTAAAAAATATTACTAAAATCCGAAAAATCCCAATTGGTGATCATCCAAATTAATAATTCCAATTACAAAAATATACTATAATATCTTTACTACCGAAGCATAAATAAATTGCGGTTCCTTGGCGGAATAAAAGTATTCCCTACGACCAAAGACCAGACAATTAAGGGGGGATAAAATTGTCTTAAATATTCTTGCTTGTTCACCAAAAAAACATTGCAACTCCTCAGACAGCAATAGAATCCGCACGCAGTAATAAATAAAATAGATAACATTCCAAATAAAAACTTTAAAAAACATATAAATCACAAATGAACAACAGGCTTTTACATAGATTAATCAGCAATGGCAACGAACAATACACACACACCTTATCGAAGACACACAGCATAAAGTTAAGTCAAAAAACACAATTGCAACAGTCAGAACAGCCTCGACTTTATCATGGCTTTTCTACACTTTTATGTTTTTGATATTAGAGCTGAGACTCGACTGGTTCCACTTTTTCCTGCAAGTTTTCCTGCTGCTGCTGCTGTAATGTCGTCTTCCTGCTGGTCATCTTCTATCACTGCGTCAGTTTCAGCCGGAGTGGCACTGGGACCAGGAGAAGTTTTGAGTGGAACGAAGGAACCAGAAGGACGAGGAGGGTGCTTGCCTATATAATTATTTGAAAATAGTATTTTAGTGGTTTAAAAAGTCAAAAGTTACTCTCATAGTTTTGCCGCTGGTCGGATTCGGCAATCAAATTGCAGAATCTGGCTTGAACAGCTTGTAAAGAGAAGTAATGACCTGAAAAAAAGGTTAAAAGCATGAAAATCGGCTACATTCGGTGTACACTCTCCAGTTCACCTTAATCCCGAGCTACTTTTTTTTCAAAAAAAAGTTAAATTTTTCTGAAAACATTGAAAAAAACAAAGAGGAAAAATTTGAAAAATAGCTGGGGGACAAAGCAAACTGGATATATACACCGAACTTGAGCCAAAATTTTTTTTGCGTACCTGTTACACGAACAGGTGTCCAGGGTGACTCTGAACGAGGAGTTGCATCACCACTATTCAAATCTTCAGGTATTTTAACTTGTGCCTGAGTAAGTCTTTGCAATTCGCGGACCTGGAATAAACAAAATATTCATCTATAAAATTAATCTTTCCATACATTCTGTCCACTCTTGCCAATAATCCGCCCAATAACACGAGTAGGCACCTAAAATATAATTTTTTTTGGTTTGAATTGATGCGTGATTATTTACCAATGTTTCAGTGGTTAACACAACTTCATCAAAGAACTGGTGTGTGCTTTCAGCAACCCTTTGAAAAATCCAGAATTCAGCCTAAGCATTTATTTGAGCTGTGAGAACTTTTTTCTTATATTAAGGAACTGTACCTTATATACTTGCCCTTCCGCACCTGAAAAAAAACTTTATATAGATAAAATTTTACACTTGAAGGGGCATGCCCATCGCCGATAGGAATATTATATTAATTTTATAATCAGTCTATTTTATTTTATTATTATTTGTAACCAGTCTATTTTATAGGGCCTAATGAAGGCCTGAAGTCGAAGTGAGTTTTTGACTACCACAGTAGGGTTTTTACAGTTAACTCAATTTTTCAAAAAAAAATTGACCTCTTTTTGTTTTTATGCTATTTTTTCTCTAAAATTTGAGCAGGTCACCCACGTTTGAAAGCCTAGAATGTTGGCTACCCAATGGTATAAAAATTTCTTGGTTTAGTTCACAATAATGTATATTTTATTACAAACACATTCGAATTATTTTCGAACTTTTATTTCGAAATAGTTCGAAATAATTCGAAAGCGTTTGTAAAAACATATACTTTTTTGTGAACTAAACCAAGAAATTTTTATACCATTGGGTAGCAAACATTCTAGGCTTTCAAACTTGGAGTGACTTGCATAAAAACAAAAAATAAGGTCAAATTTCTTTGAAAAATCGAGTTAACTGTGTAACAACTCTACTCGTCGATCAAAACTCGTAACCCTAACCACGATCCTTCTAATTTTGACTCAAAACACGCGATTAAAGCTTCCAACTTCTGTCTTTCAGATCTTTTACATGATAAAACTTAAATCCCAGTCTTCAAAAATACAAAACGAAAGTTCGCTGACTTCACTACCTATATTGTGGGAGAGCTATCAGAAGCTTTTCCTAGGAACAAATAACCGTATTTTATGCTATTATGAGTATGAGCTGTCCGGTGACAAACTGTCGTGTTACTAATTTTACCGGTACCAATTTTGATAGGTCTTGATTAGAGCATGGTAAATTTTGCCATTTGCGTACCCAGGGGGAGGGTGGGAGCTAGCCGGGCTATATAACACCAGTCCTCCGTCAGAAAATTCTGTACATGCCTATATATGTGGCTGAATTTTACATTAGACAATTTGAAATGACTCACTTTACCGTTTGACCGAATGCTCATTATTTTTGACTTTGCAGATAACCCACCTGAAACAGAGACATATCGTTCCCGGTTTTCCAAGCTGGACTTCTTTTGTACGTCTTCAACAGCCCCTGAATATTTTTTGTTGACACTTCCTGTCCCTCCTGTGTAGAGGCGTTGGGTGCAGGGTCCTGTGCATCTGCAATGTTCACAGAGCCATCCTCACAATTAACCGCAACATTGTTACTTTCTACATTGATATCAGAGTTTTTGATCTTCTTAATATTCAAAATAATTCCTTCATAAACCCATAAAAACCTACCTAAAGTAGGTGCTGAAGGTGTTGGTTGACCATTAACTTCAAGCGTTGACATGGCTGAATCCGAATTTTCCACCTCTTTGTCATTTTCAAGCGACCCTTTAGCCTGTAAATTCTAAAAATACGCCGAATAACTAATTGTTTTTAGAGTTGGAAGATACCATAATCTCTTTAATAGAGCGATAAACACCCCTTTTCTCTAATTGCATTTTTGGTCTACTTTTTGTAGATGACCTATAAGCAAATTATCACTCAGAATGTAGTGCATCTGACTGGCTACAGAATGAATGATAGCTTGCCTTAGAACAGTCCTTAACACCCCCTGGGAACCTGTGGACCTGGGAACCCCTGGGAACATGTGATATTCCGGTAGGGTCAATGTCCTAGATCATTATTCGATCAGGTGTAAAATTTAAAAATTTGCTTTTCACACGCTCCAAAATGACCAAAGAATATGTATTCTATAAGCCAAAAGAGGCAAAACGCGAGCCAAAACGCGAATAACTTTTTTAAAGGGGGCTCAAGTTTCTGCAAATGATGGTGTAGGACATTGGCCCTACCGGAATATCCCGCGCCACATGTTCCCGTTCCCGTGTTAAAAACTAGGTTAAAAAGACAATGTCGAAAATACGATTTCGAATCAGGGGGCATAGGTGCGTTTAATAACTTTTGTATAACGCGAGACTTCAAACATTTTTTGTTTTTACTGTTTATGAAATCTTTTTTCTAACTTAGGCAAAGCCTTAAGTGCAGGGTAGACCAGTGCACGGTAGAATTGCTCAAACGTATGCCTCAAACCGAAAAAAATAAAAAAATATTTCCGCATTATCCAAAAGTTACTACGCATACCCACCAGGGTTGGGGTGGTTGGTGTGCGATTTGCAGCTCTACAATAAAGTCTTGATTTAGTGTACACTTGAGTAGGCCTCCATGGAGTACACTAAACCGAGACTTGACTGCATTAGAGAGAATACGGTAGGCTGGACAATCACCTCAGTGTCTTGTCCATTGCTATCTTGCTTGGCCTCATCTTTTGTGCCAGCTGCATTATCTATGTGTGATTGCCTGTGTTTCCTATCGCCTTCTGGTCCTCCATCTATGTGAATGTTTGCACCAGACGACTTCTGCATTTGTTTGATGTAAGTGCCCTAAGAGACTCTCTGGTTACACCTTTTAATAGAAATATTTTTATCTACTAACCTTGGTTCCAATCAAGGCACCAACAACTAAAAATAATGGTTCCAGGAAGCAGTATTCAAAAACAGTACAACAAACCTGAATTCGGCACAAATATTTTGCTCTGGATGTGAATAGGATTTGTATGATGCACAACATTATGAGAATATTGATTAATTGGTGGCAAATTCATCTGGGGATAGTAGTAGGCTGGGGGTGGGGCACTAGTGTTGATGGAGGAGGCATTGTAGGCATGAGCTGTCGCATTAGCGTCCCGGGAAATTCCTCCTGCACCCGGCATGAACAAAGGTGGCACACTCATAAGGCCATTCATGGGATCATTGGGGTGGCAGACTAGCTGAAATAAAGAATGTTCATGAAAATCTTTTACTGAATCCAAGCGAAATTACCCCTGCATTCACATCTGACTCTTAAATTTGCTTAATATTATAAATTGGCAAATAGAGTTACATTCGAATCTCGATATAGGACCATTCCGATATAAAACCACACAAGGCTAAACTGTAGTATACCACCACCACTCAACTGTAGTATACCCCCACCACTCAAAAGTATACCCCCATTATCAAAATAGGTTAATAGAAAGAAAAAGGCAATAATGACACACGACGACAAAGAAATAGAAATGAACACAATTTTTGCGGTGGTTGCCAACTTTTTAAAAATAGTTAAATGAAATTCAAAATATTTTGAGTGGTGGGGTATGCTACAGCTGCTCCCCACACAAACTCTAGTTGGTTGGCCAAAATAAAGGCGAAGTTTGTATAAAACTAGCTCAATGTAAGACTAATGATGGCCAGTCCCTATGTATGGTCTTACTTCGAGAGTCAACTGTCCAATTAAAACTAACCGTAATAGTAGCGCAACTTTTGTGAAACTTTTTTCTCAGCACCCGAAACAGCATCTATGGAACCAGCTCTAATGGTGATCACCCGCTCATTGCAAGAAGAATCAAAATTTATGGGATGGTGAAGAGGGTGGATGTCGGTAGAACTGCGAGAATCACTGCAAAAAAACTATTCCTTTCCCATAGTTGACTGAAAATTAAGAGAAAAATCAACCTGACTGAAACGGATGCACCTGAAACACACACAATTATAGTCTACTTGTCGTAAAATAAAAATAATTACCAGCTTCCTCCATGATTTTCTTGACCGAAGCACCTTGTTTTCCAATAAGACGTCCAACAAGCTGGTTGGGGACCCGGATCTTCAATTCCACTGAGTTCAAAGGAGTTGACTGTGAGCTGAATATGAGATGAATGATACTTTAAGAAAGTCCATTCCAGCAATTTACCCCGTAGGCTTGTCTTTTTCCCTCTCCTTCTGAACCACCTGCAGTATTCTGAGGCAGGCTTTTGAGCAATTGTCCATCTGTCCAGTGATCCAAATCAGCTTCTCTGGGTTCCCACTCTCATCATATGTGGAGTTATTTGTGTCAACCATGCATCTGGCTTTGGAAAACTTGGAAATATCTCTGATATTACAACCTCCGTGACCAATAATAGCGCCCACATATCTTAAAACAGTTATTTACTTGTGTACCAAGCTTTGCGTTTTGTGCAAAATTTCAAGCTGAACACCATGGAGGGAGGCCAACCTAATTCGGACACTGTATTCGTACTCAACGTTGTCTATTTACCTTTAAAACTGCTTTTAAAATATTAAAGTCAGTCAAATTTAAAATTCCGCTCAAGACAATAAACATTCAAATAATAAATTTCGATTTTTTTGGAAATCAAATGTTTATTGTTTTTGATGGAATTTAAAATTTGACTGTGACTTTAATATTTTGATGCAGGTTTAAAAGTAAATCGACTACGCTGAGTACGAATAAGGTGTAAGAATTCAACATTTGCTAAAACTTGAAGAGAGTTGAAGAAATTCGTGATACAACTGAAGTTGTCATACCCGTTCGAATCCGTCCTGTTTGTTATTTTTTTAGCCATCGTGTTCAGCGTAAAATTCTGCACAAATGCATAGTTTGTTATACACAGCCTTTATCGTGTTAAATTTAAGTAGAAAGTTAAGTATTTCAATAATCACCTGGCATTGACAACGATTTTAGTGGAAATTCCTAAAAAAATTGCCATGAAACTAATGTCATGAAAACAATGTTTTTAAAATTCTACCTGATTAGCCACATAAGGTCGGGGGATGCTCTGCATAATTGGGGTTGGGAAGGATTGCTGTTGCTGCATACCCACCACGTTGTTGCTCATAGAGGAAGTTTGAGTGTGCGGTGACGAATTCATCTACAATTTGATCGGTTAAATGCGGCAAATTAAGTCAACACAACAATCAATATATGTCGGTGATTAATCAATATAGATCACGAAGTTAAAGTGCCTAAGAGCAAAATTGACAGCACATATAAAAATGCAAATTGAATTTTTGTGGAGCTGCTAACCATTGCTAAAGCTGAAGACGGATGAACAAAAGGGGGCGAATGTATATATGCTCACTCACTCTTAGCACTGACATTGAATTAAACAAATGAACGCACACAAGAGAGAAGAGCTATTTTTTGTATTTTATTGGTATAAAAAAGTCGGTATAAGACAAACATGCTTTTGAAGTAAGCTTTTTGGAATTCCGTCGAAACAACTTCGGCTCTCCATTGTTCTAGCCTTAATTGTTACAGCCAAAAATCCTTATAGCCAAAACGGTTATATCTCTAATTTTTGTGGTAGTGACAAAACAAATTTATAGATTTAACTGATTATTTAAATAAAAGTGAAAGCCATATCAATTTTTTTAAAGCAAGTGAACATGTAGCTACCACAAAAAAAGATAGAGATATAGAGACACAACTTGCATTATGCACACAAATCAAATCCGTATTTATAAGGAATGTTAGTTACACCCAACAACAATTAACATCGGAACTGTTCAAACCTAAAGCAAAGAGAGAAAAGTAAATACTAAAAATAAAACTCAATATCCGAATATTTTTTTAATATTTGATAAGCAACATTGAGTCGAAAAATACATTTTAACGTTTCTTTATAGTCTTTTATTTTTACAGGGAAATAAACAAAGTCAACAAGCCAAAAAGGACAATTAATTAAAATCTTGGTTAAAGATTGATCTGCTCTATTTGAGCTTTTGGATTCATTTTAGTTAAATTAAACTAATTTTGAAAAAAAAATTATTTTTAGTTTTACAATTTGGGAAGTGAAGATGTTTATATTTTTTTATTCTACCTTTTAAGGCTGTCTTTAAAAAAATTGAAAGAAAATTTTGAAATCTCTATATAGTATTTGGGACGGGGAACGTCTGTCGCCAATTTGAGTACATGTTTGGTCACAAAGGAAAACTTTTTTTAGTGTAATAATTTTATTTGCATGTTTATACTCATTTGAAAGCTCTTTTAATGGCGGAGGGCCTTTCGCAATCAGATTTGAAGATTGCTGTGAAAAAAATTGAGTTTTTGTTCCTTGAAAGTGAAAAGTGGTGGTTTTCAGGGTTAATGTTATGAGTGCCGATTTGGTCACAAGGAAAAACTTTTAGTGTAATAATTTTATTTGCATGTTTATGCTCATTCGAAATATTAAAATACGATAGAGGAAAATACGATATAGGCGCCTGTTGTCCCTAGTTTTATAATGTTTTGCATCTAAATTGCGAATCAGTTGATTGAATTAAACCACCATCGTATTTTATCAGATTATCCATTTTATTTCTAAACACAATATTTAGAGCTTTAATCATTATTTATCTAATCTTGAAATTATTATTCACAAAATCTTTTATTAAAATACTGTCTTATGCCTCATATAATCGCATTTTCTGTTCAATTTCATTTGCAACAATAAAGATCATGTTAAAAATTATTATAGTCGACTTTCCCATTCTTTTGAGACAATTGTTCCATAATTTGAATTGACGGGGGACACTGTTTATTTTTGAGGCCACAAAAAAAGGGACCGCAGAATTTTTTTCAATTTTACTTTGATTTCTTTCAAATTAGTGTGGTTACAAATATAAAAGAGTCGAATTTAAATTCGCCTTCAAAGTATGAATTTCCCACTCAAATTTACCTTTTTTACCCTAAAAATTTTATTGCAATTTTTTTTTTAAATTCTCGTTATAATTTTTTTTGCATTATTAGCAGAAAGATACAGTCAAACCTCGTTTAAGCGACCGGCCTTAGGGTGGTGGTTAACTTAGGTGGTGGTTTACCGAGGTTGATGATTCATTTCAAGGTTAAAGTGGCGGTTAATCGAGGTTCTTGTCGAAATTAGATGAATGCATTAGAAAAGTAGACTAAAACGGTGAGAAAATAGCTGACACCCAAAATAGACAAATTTCACAAATGGTCACGAAAACAGAATGCTGTTTGTGGAATAAATTTTTTGGCAGAACTTCAAATTTGAACTTTTATAAATTGATTTTCATCGAAATTGTAATGAAAATAAGAAGTGGCGGTGAACTGAAGTGATTTTTTTATGCGGACCGACCTTTGGTTGGTGGATAACCGATGGTGGCGGTGAATTGGTTTTCAGTGGTTTTCAGGGGTAACAGTTAAACGAGGTTCGACTGTAGCTCATTAGAAAGCCAAGATCTAGAGCTACTCGAAAATGCAAAAAATTATAACGAAAATTCAAAGAAGAATGGGAATATAAAATTTGAAGGTGAAAAAAGTAAACTTGAAGGAAAAATTCAGACTTTTGAAGGCGCATTTCAGTTGCAGCTAACATAAAACATGTCCCACCCATTTTAAATTTTGGAACTGCTGCTGCTCCTAAAACCCATGGTTCTTTAAAGGGGCATGCTCACCTGTTAAAATTTGTTCTCAATTCAAAAAAATCTCCTAACCATTGAACTTTAATACGGATTTTTCAACTTCGTTTCTAACAAAACTGTGTTTAAAATTTAATTCTAGACCAGGGATGTGATCTGTCCTTATTAATAAGATTTGTCCTTATTTTGGGACTCCAAATCTTATTTATTTTTAAGATTTTACGTCAAAACCTTATTTTTTGGCACAAAAATGGCGACAAGCACTGATAAAATAGCATATTTCGCCGAAATACCCTACAATGTACATATTTTAAGCAAATGTCCTTAATTCCAAAATTTTTAGATCTCATTCCTTTCTACGCCTTGTTTTGTTAGAAACCAAGCTGAAAAATCCGTCCAAAAGTTCAATAATTAGGAAAATTTTTTGAATTGGCTTGGACAAGTTTAAAAATGGTAAACATGCCCCTTTAACGAATAAACAAAAACTTCGTTCCCTCGTTGGGTACAGGGTGTCTCAAAAGTACTGGGTATTTTTCGAAATTCAAGCAAAACTTTTTTAAATCGATTTTCTGTGTAAAATTCTTGTATTTTTCACTTTTGCCATGTTTGGATTTAAAAAATAATATTCCTAGTGTGTTGGGTTGTCGAATGTTCGAGTCGACAACCCTACTAGTGTGTTTGCGACCAATGTGAATTCAGGTGGAGCAAAGAGGGAAAGTTTTCTAAGCATATAGTCCTTTTGCAAACCCAGCAATTGGCAGAAGAGTAAAATTATATGATGTCAGTTAGACGAATGTTTAGTTTTGGATCGGTGGAGATCCAGCACTATGACATTGGAGGTTTTCGAAAAAAATGTGGAAATTGATCGGGCGAGGCGTCTCGTACGCAAGTTAAAAAAATACCCAATACTTTTGGGACACCCTGAATTTAGCTAAATGTAGTTCGCTAGCCTAATCAAAAATCGCAATAATTTCTATTTTGCCTATCATTTTTAGAACATTATGGTTCCGTCATTTAGACTTGCGACCTAATTACAAACGCATAAATCCTAAATAGGCGTTTGTTATTGAGGGAGTTGATATAAATAGCAAAACTGCAGTCTTTCTTTAGTGATCGGCAAAATCGTAATTCTTGCAATTTTTCGGACTAGGCTGACATTTTAAATTCAAGTCAAATCTACTTAAAAGTGGAATCTGGTGGAGAAACGAACTTTTCGAGTGCTACTTCATAGGAGAGTCGAGTGAAAAAAATTTAAATAATGACGGTGATTGATGTTATCTGCAAAACAATGCTTGATATGTCTTATCTTTTTATGATAATTTATCATCCGCGCGATATTGAAGTCTGCACGTCTAGGTTTTTCTTGAATTAATATGTCAACTTCTAAAAATTTAATCTATTCATTAAGACTTGCATGCATTCTGTTTTTTCTTTAATCTATTTTTTTGGTTTTGCTTCCAACTCCAAACCCCTCTATAAATTTCCGGTAAAAATGTGTAGATCACTTTTTTTACAAACTATTTCGTCAAAGTTGCTTCTTGCATTCGTTCGTCTAAACCAACAAAAAGAAGGAACCCAGCTATCTAATACACATACCAATCTATTCACTGCTTTTAGAACAAACATAAATCAACAGCAATAACAGCATGCATGCACTTCTAGGCTCTCTTCTCAGATCTGACTCTATTCATCGTCTTAGCTGTCTTGCTCTTGGCTTTTGCTAATTCTCTTCTCTAATTTATTTTTTCGGCCTAAGTCTAAGCCTAAGCATGGTGTGTTTGGATATGGGAGCAGATCAAAAGGCAAAGCTGTCTAACCCGCTCCCATCCATCGATTTTTAGCAGATCCATTTCACACAGCTTTATGTGTGTGTATTGCAGGCAAAAGTTTGAGCTAGCCAGATCTTCTTTATCTTTAGCTGATTGAAGCCAACTGTTGTTGTTGGATGTAGGAGTAGTTGGCTGGCTGGTTGTTGTTATACAGATGGCTGGGTGGGAACAAGCTAAACAGCAGCCATTCCTATTATTCTAGCCAGATCTACTCCCACCACTTGAGTAGTTTCTTGTCTGCTGCTCAACAACTCCTCCTACTCTTCCTGCTTAAACCTCACTACTCCACTGCTTTAAACTTTATTTTTAATTCCTCCTCTTGTTCTTCTGAAACACTTTTGCGTAAGCACCTCCGGAAAAAATGCCTTCTGCAGCAGGTCGGTGTAATTTTCTAGCTACAATTAACTGTAATTTTGTTTTTGTGATTAACTATATAATAAGTCATCTTCTAGTCTAAATTTAACCTATATGTCACATTTACTGTATTTTTTGTGGTTAACAGTAGCTCAAATAATATATTCATCTAATTAAAAAAAACTAAAGCTAGATTACAGTTCAATTTTTGTATTCACAGTTAACTTTCCAATGCTGACTATACAATTTTTTTATTCAGAACTCAAGGAGATCTTTAACCTCTACGATGAGGAATTAGACGGCAAGATTGATGGCACCCAAATCGGTGATGTGGTTCGTGCTGCTGGCCTGAAGCCCACTAACGCCATGGTCACCAAGGCATCTGGACAGGAGTTCAAGCGCAAAGGAGAGAAACGCATCACTTTTGAGGAGTGGATGCCCATCTACGAGCAATTGACCAAAGAAAAGGTGTGGAAAAAATTAGTTAAAAATTAATAATCTACATATTTTATTTTTTAGGAGACCGGAAACTATGCTGACTTCGTAAGCACTTTTGCAGTCCTTCTTTTAAAATGACCTTTTTATCCATCAATTATTAAGGTTGAAGGATTGAAGGTGTTCGACAAGGAGGAATGTGGCAAGATTCTCGGAGCTGAACTCAGGCACATCTTGCTGGCTTTGGGGGAAAGACTGAGCGCAGAGGAGGCCGATGAATTGCTGAAGGGAGCTGAGGACAGTGAAGGGCTAGTTAACTATGAAGGTAGGTTCCTTTTGAGACTTGTTGATTTTATTGGACTTAAAAAATCTGTTTAGCATTCATCAAGAAAGTGTTGGCCGGTCCTTTCCCTGAAGAATAGAGATAATGCTATGAGATCTATGTGTCTTTGGTCCTATTATTCTTTTTATCCTACGTTGTCTTGCTATATTATGTGTTTCTGTAAAACCATTTTTCTTCTATATGGAAAAGTGGGCAGATAAAGGTTCTGTTTCTGCAAATATATTTTATAATGAGTATCTTTTTTGTATCTGGCTTCGATTTGCAGAAACAATAAAGGCGTGTTACTTTTTTGAGACAAAAAATTTGTAAGTTGCTGCTAGAAAACGTAAAATATAGCGAAAAATAATTTACGAAAAAATAGAGTTACCTACAAGATAAAATAGTCAGAAGTTAACTAAATTTTTGGGGTATCTTAAAGGCTATCGCCGTTAAAATTTTGGATTTGTTAGAGACAGTTTTTTCACTCTGAAAATGTTCAACTTATTTTTGAATTTTTTCATTTGCATTAAAAATTTAAATTTCACTTATTAGTCAAGACAAATCACTTATAGAGTAAAAATTTTAAAAGAGTAGTTGCAAACAAAAAATAATCCAAAAAACATTTTTGACTTTTTTTGGGTTAAGGCTAAGTTCACAATGTAGAGGCAAAGAAGCGCCTTTTAATTTTTAGATATATATTTTTTTCAATTTTTCAAAGTTTTAGTATCAAATTGTAGCCCTGAATGTCAGCTACATTGTGGTACCAAGACTTCTAGAAAAACGAAAAGTTTGTAGATCTAAAAATTAAATGCTCACTTTGCCTACATTGTGAACTTAGCCTAAAAAGGGCAAGCGATGGCTTGCGGCATTTCAAATTGGGACAATTAAAATTGCAACGATTCAAATTACGACAAAAGCAAATTACGACAAATCAAGCTGACCAGGGAACCTCAAGCAGTGTCTTTTTTCAAAGAGTTTGTTGAGAGAGTTTTTTGCAGATTCTTGTAGAGCACCGCTAAGTTATATAACAAAGTGCGGCCAGTATCTTCAGATCATTTGACAAAAGATAGACACCAGGCCTATCCCCCACCGAGTTTACTGAAAAAACATGATACGGGTATCATGGTTTTAGCCTACTTTTGAGTTGTCGTTGTTTTATAATTTTTTTGGTTGACCTAATAAAATATTAAAAACGTGCAGAAAAAGGTCTTTGAATGCATCAAATTTTTAGAAAAAATTGCTCAATTGAAAAACTCTTTTATATAAAACTCAATCAATCAGGGGTGAACTGGTGCGATCGGGCTGCAGTATTTTCTCTATTAGACCCGATCTCTCAAATAGTCCGAAATGACCTGAAAATGAGTGAAATGAGTATCAGATCAGATAGCTCTCGCTAGTCAGCCTATTGTATAGAAGTTAACATGCTCTGACAGTTATGTTACACTGGCCTAGCCATACTGTCTCGTGTTTGGAGCATGAAGGCACATAGAGAGTCACATTTCGACCTTTGACAGACTGTCAAAGTCAATTGTTGACACATAGACAATAATTTCTGACTTGACGTTACATGAATTCACGACTTTGTCAAGCTGTATGCAGTTGCATTTCAAATTGCAAGAAAAGTAAAACTCACGTGACCAGCAAACCTAGAATCACAAATAGAAGATCTGGTAGCGTCTGATAGCTGAAAAACAAAGACTAAACCCACCAATGCAGTCATCGCAAGAATTTCGGACATCTTCGGCATGTTATTTTGACATCTTCTCACTAAAGTATGTGACGTCCACCTGTAAAACACGAAAATAATTTGTCAAAAGTGGGTACATTGGTTAGAAACAAGGCAAGGATAGCATAAACAAGACCCTAGGTAAAGTTAACTGTGTCTACGAAAACAGAACAAATCACTGAGAGATCGATGCAAATTCGTGCAATAACTAGAATATGTTGTTGCCACAGATGTGGCAATTCATAGGCGCCGAGGACCTGCGTAGGGTACTTGCAAAGTCAAAAAAATCATACATGCTCCACCAACATTTGAACCTGTAAACTAGGGTGGTGTGGTTACGGTTAATTTATCACTACCCGGTTTTCGGTTAACCGCATTTTGGCGTACCCGGTTTTCGGTTACGGTTTTTTAGTTTCGCTTCGGTCGGTTAACCGGAAAAAAAACTCGGTTTCGGTTGTTTTTGTCGTAAATTAACCGGAATTTTGTTGTATCCGGTTTTCGGTTAGCCGCATTTTTTGTACCCGGTTTTCGGTTTCGGTTAATTGGGCAAAAACTGGTCCGGTTCGGTTAACCGACCGTGCACCACCCTACTGTAAACATGCCTTGGTCCTGAAAGGAAACTAAAAATTCACTCCAGACTGCCTTGGTCCCCCTATGGTTTTTGACCAAACTTTCAAGTGGCCATAACTTTTCTTAGACGACCCCAACTTTTCATAACTTTTTTTCAGTCAGTAAATCGACCACGCTGAGTCGAATGGTGCAAACAGATTTTCATTCTGATCAACGGAACACCCCTAACATTTTTTTGTGATCCACAGACACAAAACAGCGCTATAGTAAAGGGGACCATTCGTGCAATAACCTACTGTTAAGTGACTCAAGTACACCGTAAAATTACGAAAATTATCAAAATACGAGAATTTGCTGCGAAATTTCGAGAATTTGCTGCAAAATTACGAGATTTTGCTGCAAAATTCCGTTATGTCCAAAAAAAACATAAAAAGTTTTTTCAAAATCTTGCGTTTTGTTTATTTTAAAGTGAACTAGAATTTGAATTCTGAACGGACGTGCACGGTAGGCCTTCGTACTTTAGAATGGCTCAATTTTTACATATCATGAAGGGGTCATGAAAGAGTCATCAAATGGTGACTGAAAAAGGAAAAATAAGATCACTATGAACGCTGTCAAGTATGAACCTTCGAATGACTTTGCAATCATTTCCTTGTGTAATTGCTGCCAGGCTCGATGAACCCATTCCAAGATTTCTTTCACAGCAGGTGATAGACGAAATGATGACGAAACAAGGAAGAGCTGAGCCAACCAACGAATATCTAAAATAGGCCTACTCTGTTATAATTAAGTCTGAGCCTACCTTTTCGTCCGTTCCGCGAAAAAAGTATTTTTTGCTTTGTTGGTGATGATTAGACGCGATACTGGCTGTTTGTTTTTACGCTTGATCTTGACCAGATTACGTTCGGGATTCGAGACTTGTTGTGGAACCTTGATTGCGTTGTACTTTTTGTCTACACGACAGCCTTCAATTCAATAGTTGCATCAAAGTGCTTGCGTCGCATTCAATTGACTTTTTTTGGTCTTCATCCTCATGCAATTGAAACTCTTTGTATTTATAATCGCTTATCTAAAAAATAAATTTAAAAGCGACCAAAATTGAAGGGAAGCAACCAAAAATAATGGACTTTTTCGACGACAATAAAACATCTGCTTTTTTATTTGAGATTGGTTGAAATTTGGTTGAAAAATAGACGCCCACTCTCTAATATTGGGTTGAACCATAAGTAATGTCGTTTTTTTAAATGGGTTTTCATGTAACATGTTATAATTATTTTTTAATTTATTATATACTACTTGGTAGCCCTTTTCTTGGCCTTTCTAATGAGCCATCATTTGCTTATTAATGATAAAAATAGAGGGTATAAGTGCTCAAAAGATATGAGGTTCACCAATGGGCACTTTAGGAGGGTACATTCATCGCATTAACTGGTCAAAAGTTTGATTCAGAATTTGGCACTTTAACAACATCTTAGTGCTATCTTGTAGTACACTTCAAGAGCTACTAGACCTATTTTACAGAATAATTTTTGAAAATATGGGTGTTGAGATATAGTCTTCAGAAAAAAACAATTTCTTGAAAAAATTACCAAAATCCGAAAAAATTGGAAAAACTTGGATTTTGGTCATTTTTCAAAAATTGTTTTTCAAAACCATATCTCAACACCCATATTTTCAAAATATTAAAAATAGTCTTGTAGGCGAAGTGCTAACATAACACTAATATGTTAAAGTGCCAAATTCTGAATCAAACACCAGTTAAAGTGGATGTACCTAAAGCCCCAATGGCTTCATTTTGAGCGAGCGATCTTTCATTAGAAAGGGCAAAAAAGGGCTATCAAATAGTGTATGACGTATTGAAAAATGATCATAACAGGTTACATAAAAACCATTTTTA
This sequence comes from Ditylenchus weischeri, assembly GCA_029231635.1. Classification (NCBI taxonomy): domain Eukaryota; kingdom Metazoa; phylum Nematoda; class Chromadorea; order Rhabditida; family Anguinidae; genus Ditylenchus; species Ditylenchus weischeri. Next base: position 27,324 of record JAMRYI010000646.1, read on the forward strand.
AAAAACGATATTACTTATGGTTCAACCCTATACACGCCCACCCACCAAAGAGGGTTGAAAAATAGACGGCCATGGGCTTCTAATAAAGAATATACGGTAGATCAATTTGTAATTTTTGACGAAAAATGACCACATTGTACTTTATTTGTACTTCATTTCAAAATATTGATTTGCGTACCTTGGTTATTTACCAAATTACGGACCACCTAAGGGAAGGTCCTGCATACGTCCCTGCCTGTTTTTGTCTCTTTAAAAAAAGATTTCTAAAGAAATATTTTTATGATGATTTAGATAGAAATTTTTTACTGAAATAGTTTTAAGGAAATCAGTGTGTCTTTTTGTACTTATTATGTTTTGAAATATTATTATTTTTATCCGAAAAAGCACTTTTTCAAGTAAATAAAAGAGCAAATCAAATGCATTATCATATAAGACACAAAAGAAACAACTTTCTTTTATTTTGATTTCAAGCAATGATTCATCTCTTTTTTAAACCTGAAATTAACAGTACAGTGCAGCACAATTGCACATGTTGTTTTTAAAAAAGTCGTGTCTTCTTTTTCATCTGACACTATGGTTTATTATTTAAGTTTAACCCTTTCCTGACTTTTTTATAAGTTAACATTGTTTTTATTATATACATATCCATTATATGCTAAAATTAGGCCCTGAATCTGCCCTATAAATATAGGAGCTTTGTGGACGAGTAAAAGCTAGAAGCCATTTTAAGTCGGAACTCATTTTTATGCTTAAATTTGAAGAGTTTTTATTCTGCTAAATTTATTTCAAGAGCTAAAATAAACGATTCTGAGAGTTTCGAAAAGCCGTAAACGTGAGCATATTCTAGGGTTTATAGGTTTCACTTATATTATAAACAGATATTGTTTATTTTTAGCTCTATATGTGTTGGCGATGCCGTAAGGCTGTTAATTTTGAATTTTCGACATTTAAGGGTTTGAATGAATAACTTTTATTTTTTATTTTTCAAACCCTAAATTTTTACATTTGTAAATTTGTTCAGCAGATTTTGATAGCTTGTTAGAAAGCTGAGATTCTGGGCTACACGGTAGTGCAAACAAAATTCAAAAATAGCACAAAAAATTAAAGAGAAGTGCAAATTTCACATTAGCGGGCATTTTTCACAGATTAGCGGGCAAAATTAAATACCACCCAAGTTTTTTCTCGAAAATAAGTTGAAATTTGACGATAAATTTTGAATTTAAAGAGCAGTTTTACAAGCAAGTCGACCATGATAAGCACCAGTGTTGTGCGTTTGGCTATCAGCAATTTTCAAAAAGAGGCGAGCTGCTCGCGAGCCGAATTTACTAAGATCGCGCACGACCATCCGACTGCTGAATTTAGAGCCTTTTTCTGGTTTGTTTTTAGGCGCAGAATAGGCCAGCGTATGTTAAGATGGACTGAAACAAATTTTTTCTAATGTTTTTGTAGTCAGAAACATGTTTGACGCTGGCCTACCCTACGGCTAACAAACCCTAAAAAACCAACAGGGGAACCGAGGCATATTTTTTTCAGAGCCACCACCAACACATATAAAGCCGAATATTTTCATAATAATTTACAGTCAACCCCCGATTTAACGTCCCTAACCTCAAGTTCGTTTCCGCCTGTGGTCTGACACTTTTTTATCCCAATTTTTTTAAATCCAATGCCAAATGTGATTCGGCAGCCTGGTGCGAAAAATCAAAGGGTTCCGATTTTTCCGATCGTTTCTGCAAATGACAACACTTTTCCGAAAAGATCCGCGGGTACTCGATTGAACGGCCCCTAATTGTAAACATATATTTTTTAAAGGGGCATACCGTCGTGTTACAGTGCAAATTAAGGCGGGGACCAGCAATTTTAAATCGTCCCTGTTTTCACTCGTCTCGTGTTAAATCTGATATTGATGACCTTATACTACTTTTAAAAACTAGGCAAAAAACTTTCTTCAGATTAGGTAGAAAGCTTCTAGAAAATTTTCAAGGGAAAAAGAAATTTCTGGCCGCCTTTTTTTCGCTGTAACGCACTGGTGTACCTCTTTAAATTTTAATTTTTTTAAAGTAGGGGGCCATTAAATCGAGTACCTGCGGATCTTTTCGGAAAAACTGTTGTCATTTACAGAAACGATAAGCAAAATCGGAATCGCACCAAATTGTCGAATCAAAACTGGCAAGAGTTTTTAAAAATCAAGTTAAAAAAGTGTTCGACCCTAAGCGGGAACGAACTTGACGTGAGACCGTTAAATCGCGGTACGTGACAAAATTTGCTCGGGCCGAAATTTGCTCGGCCATAATATGCTCGTGCCTAAATTTTCATCAATCTTGCAGATTTAACCTCGAGTGTCCAAATACATTCTTAATCATCTAGATTCAGCCTTTATGGCCCTAAACCATTTTCAATGGTCTAGATCTACACATACCGTATTTCTTCTAATTGCCGCACAGTCTCTAATTGCCGCACACCCCTAACTTTAAAGACTTATATCTCGGAGCAGAGTGAATATTTTGCTAAGCTGTTTGATGCATTTTCTTAAATCCCACGAGCTCTACCGATTCCACTTTTCAGATCTTGGTTAAGCACCCGAAAATCTCTAGATCGAATTTGAAAATTTCCGATTTTCGGGTGATTGAAAAATAAGCGCACATGTGCGGCAATTAGAAGAAATACGGTAGTATTTTGTTTTCTTTGTCAGCAATTTTATGTGTGTCACACTTTTTACAATGCAAACAAGCGCCTATACAGGCGCCATCGCATAAGTAAATGTGAACAATGCACCCTTTCATGATTAATTTTTTTGCGCGTTTTCAAATATCTTTCTTTATGAAAAGTGTGACACACATATAAATGACATACATGTGTGTCACGCTTTTTATGAAGAAAAATATTTGAAAACGCGCCAAAAAAAATTATCACGAAAGGGTGCATTGTTCACATTTACTTATGTGATGGCGCCTGTATAGGCGACTGTTCGGCTTGTAACTAGTAAGTGGATATTTATTTGGTTCGGTTTGGTTCCATTTCCAGTGACTCATACGACATTTCCACGCCAAAATTGTATTTTCTATTAAAACAGCCGGACTGCCCTCCTCAACCATCCTCAATGGCCTGAACCATCCTTAGCAGTTCTAGACCGTCTATAGTGGTGTTATTAATTCTTATTTAATGGTAATAAACAACTGTAATACCTAATTTTATCGAAACGAACAGGTGACCTAATAAGGGTGTAGTGAAAGCTAAGCTATTTTATCACTGATCCATAATGAAGTTATGACCTAAGCCTCTGAGATATTCGATCAAACTTCTTCTTCCATAAAGATCCACTAATGCGAGAATCCTGTTGTCTGTTTCTTGGTATTCCCTTCTTTTCTTGGGTGCTAGCTGACCACGGATGCACTGCTCGTAAGTATGATCGCTGAGCTTCTGTGCCTTTTTCTTATTGTCTGGTGATCGGTGATCAATGCCAAGATTAGGGCACTTATGTACCTGGGGGCCTTTTTTAATTAAATGTGAATAGTGTTTAAATGTCGTCTAAGTAATTTTTATACGCTAAAAACGATAAAAACAGAGTTTTCTAACATTTTCCTTAAATAAAAATTAGGTTTTCAAAAAAATCGCCCTGTTCTTATAAGTTAATCAACCCAAAAATAGCATTTGGATAGGCTTAAAAAGACCTAAAAATATGGAATAACTACTGGATAGTTGATTATTTAATGTGAGACGTGAAAATTGTAGATTTACTGATTTCACTCAATTCACTCCACAAAATAAAGCTTTCATTGTTGTGTCAAGTTATTTTCGTTATTCGAATGAAAAATTGTTGTTTAAAAACCATTTTAGGCTTATGCAGACTGATTGAAAATAACGCTTGAAAATAACTTTTTTGCTTAAGAAAGATGGGATTTGAACATAGTTTTGTTAACTGGGGCCTACCGCATAAAGAAACTCTGGTATGCATACATATTTCATGCTTCCAGTGTCACTTTCGAGTGATTTGTGTCTAGGTATGTGGGTGTGCGCATCTCAACCCCAAACCCCCTTCATGCATCCAGAGTCCCTTTCGAGTGATTTGTGTCTAAGATATGTGGGTGTGCGCATCTCAACCCCAAGCAACCAAGGGGGCTTGGTTGGTTAGAGATGCGCACACTCACTTACCTTAGACATAATTCCAGCAAGACTCTTGATCAAAAATATTTAGAGCTCTTTTTGCCCAGCTCAGTGACCAAAACATGGTAAAACAGCCAAATGGTCGAAATTTCAAAATGCCCAAAACTCAATTTTTTATTGCCCAGAACACAGAAATAATGTCTTTTTTTAACTTCTGAGGTAATTTTAGGTTGATATAGGGTGTTTGAAAACTTGAAAAATAACCTTAGACATAATTCCGAGCAAAACTCTTGATCATAAAATGCAAAAAGTTATATGTCAAATTTATTCTTTTTCATTTATACCTGCCTCTGGTCACTCTGGTTGTTTATTTAAGGAAGAAAGAGGTGTAAAATTTTGGAATTTTTGTCACAAGAAAATCATATACCTAGCAAATTCCCATGCAACAGAACTTAGCCCGAGAAAATTTTGGCCGCGAGCAAATTTTGGTCCGAAATTTTATCCGTGTCCGGTTAAATCGCGATTGACTGTATATTCTTTAGAAAATTGAATCCCACAGCATCAATGGGCAAGTCAAAAGGACAAAATTTGGATCCTTACTACTATGGGAAGTGGCAAGTCACCGTCCCTTGCAGCTGTGGTACTTCCCAATATGAAACTGAGAAAATCTACTGGACTGAAGTGCCGATGATGCAACATAGCACGAAGGTAGCCTACAATGTGGGGAGAGTAGCTCTTGGACTCCTTACATTGGGAATATCTGAAGCGGCAGCAGGAAAACTGCAAGACATTACCCATGAAGCTGTAGAGGTTCACTATAGATGCAAATCGTGCTCTGGTGTGTTCAAATTCACCTACCAGATTCTGAATGAATCCAGCGGGAAACTCGAAGACCACGGCTACTATGTCAAAGAGTACGGAGTTGTGGCTCAATCATCTAGCAAACGTTCATATGCATTTGTGATGAAACAATTTGAAAAGATGTGGGAAGATTATCACCCGCTTTATAACAATTGTAAAGATTGGAGTCGAGATTTTTATATTAAAATCAGTTAAAAAAGATTAGGTGAAAATTCCAATATGCTGCTTATTGTTATTTTGTACTTTGCGATATCATATGTGCTTTATACCTTTAAATTTCAATCATTAATCCAAGTAAAATTTTTATAATCAATTTTCTCAGTTATTTTTGTTTATTTTACCTACCTTTTTATTTTTTATAGAGTATGCAGGCCTACACTTTTGGTTTCCAACATGTTCTCAGTTTACCCACTTTAAGTTGTTAGACATAATATGCTTAAAAGGCGCATGCCCGTGCGTTACACGGAGAAAAGGCGGGGACCAGCAGTTTTTTTCTTTCTCGAAAAATATTTACATGCATTCTCATCCAGATTTTTTAAGTTTTCTGCCTAACATTTAACAGTACAGTAGAGTCTCGTTTATCCGACACCCCCTCAAGTTCGTTCCCGACACTTTTTTTAGCTCTATTTTCGAAGTCTTTTGCCAAATGTGATTCGCCAGTCTAGTCACAAATATCGCATGGATTCTGATTTTGCCGGTCGTTTTTCCAAAATTTTTAAATTTCGTCATAAAGACCCGCGAACCTCGGTTATCCGGCACCCCTTTTTAAAAATCAGGTGTCGGATAACCGAGACCCTGAGTCTTTACGGCAACCTGAAGGATTTTGGAAAACGATCGGCAAAATCAATATCCTGCGATATTTGAGACTAGACTGCCGAATCATTTGGCAAAATAGACTACAAGTGAACAACTGAATATAAACGAGACTCTACTGTAGTATAAGGTCATAAATATTAAATTTGACATAAAACGAGTGAAAAACGGAACGATTCAAAAAAATTTGCTGGGTCTCGCATTTATTTTTTGAAACACACGGACATGCCCCTTCAAAGGATCATGCCCGTGCGTTACATGGAGAAAAGGCAGGGGTACAAGTTCGGTCTACCCTCACCACAAAATTTTCGAAAAGTAACCTTAACCCTAAAAGTTTTCTACCTATTTTCAAAAAGTAGTATAAAGTCATCAATATTGGATTGAACGCGAAACTGGTACAGTTCGAAAAAAATTTGCTGGCCCCGCCTTAATTTTTTGAAACGCATGCCACCCCTAGGGACCAGCCTGGTGTGCCAGTTTATCGTTATGTTACTTTGCCTAATTTCTTTGTCAGCCAGCCAAATAGGACATTTTCAAAGTGCCAATTTATTGGAGTGCCAGTTTAACGAGAGTCGACTGTATTTTTATTAGGCGAATTTTCACTCCAAAAGTAGCTAAGACAATAAGCTACATTTTGAGCAGTAATTTGCCCAATGATTATTTAAAAAAGGTACCGTATTTTCTCCAATAGAGAAACATACCCCCCTTATTCAGAATAGTGGTTGTGGAAACTTTTTTGAACTATTTTTTGTGTATGACTGCTAGGTACGTAATACAGTTGACTGTGGATCATGGATGGCAAAAACGGCAAAAAGACAAGAAAACGGCAAAATTTTTTAAATGAGAATCAATTTCAAAGAGCGGCAAAAAACGGCAAAATTATACTATTATACAATACTTATTTTTATCGATTTTGCCGTTTTTTGCCGTTTTTCAAGTTAGGCATCAATTGCCTATATTTTGCTGGTCTTTGCCATCTCTGACTCATATTTCATGGAGCATTAACACTTACAGACCTTCCAAACACTGAATCACTAGCACAATCAGTAGTATTCAAGCTGTTAGATTGAGAAATAATGCTAATGAAGAACTTTAGAATTAGACTGCGGCATGAGATTTTCACTGCCTTCCTGTTTTCACACTTTTTCAAATTTTTTGAACTTGATTCAATAGAGTGACCCCTTATCCAATAGCCAAGAACCTCAGGCATACTTTTGTGTGTAAAAGGAAAGGAACGGAAGAAAAATGTTTTGCCGAAAATGTAAATCTCGAAGGTTGATTGTTATCTCCACAAAAATTGGCCTGTTAGGCTCTTCCGCCTTTTTGGTTACATCTACCGTAACATTTTGACATAAAAGTATCAGTCACTATTCCATGCTCTTATAGATTTTGCACGTTCGAAGTGTAAGACGAAGATAAAAACATTTAATTTTATCAGCCACAAACGTAAAATCCTGCTAGTGGAATAACTATTGCTGAGCCCTAACCTATTGAATACAATGCATAACGATATTCAGTGATGGCTTAAGATAACTATTTCGAATAGTGATTCAGATTCATTGAAAACGTTCAAGAATAATTTAGAATAACTCTTCGTATTGCAAGCTACCAGTACTAGGCCTTAGTAAACAAAAACGCAAACATCACCAACCACCGGAACCCTGAACAAAGACATCAACACCCATATTTATTTCAGACGACCAATAACAAATCCAAGCCATGAATTGTTATCCATGGCTTGGATTTTAACACGATGATTTTCGAACAACAAATCAAGAAGAGTAAGCATTTGAACAACAAAGGAAAACCAAAAGTATGAGATTTCTGCAGAGACGCTTCGTAAAAGAGCCCACCTTGTCAAGAGAAATTCCAGTCTTCTTGCAAACACTCCGAATCGCTTCTGCAAGACCAATACCCATTAGACTGGGATCACATTCCGACCAACAGGTAAATTGCGCCAAAAGAGCATAAATTCAAAAACTTATTTACGACTAAATAGTTGTTGATGTTTCATGAATCGGTGAAATTATTTTATTTCATTGCTAATTTTTTAAAGATGGAAAAGCAAGACTTTCAAGGCTATGAGTACGTGGAAAAATGGTTGAATAAATGCAGGATTGGATTGGGAACTTATCAGGCAAGAAAATAATTTTATTTTATAACTAAGCTAGGTTAAACATACCGAAATTGAAGGTTTGTAGCAAAACTGAAATCTTTGATATTTTGGATGCTGCCTTGTCAGTTGGTTATCGCTATATCGACACAGGTTTTTAAACTTTTTTTTTACAATACAGTCGAACCTGGATATAAGAGCACCCCTCGGGACCAGCCCAAGGTGCTCTTATATCAAGAGTGACATAAGATAAGCTACATTCAAATATTAGCTATATTCAATGGTTACAATGGTATCAATGGTTACAGTCGAACCTGTATATAAGGACACGCAAGGGACCGGCCAAACACTGACCTTATATTCAGGTGTCCTTATATAGAGGTTTAATTGTACAGAAAACTAAAAAGGCAAGATCAATTTTATGCCAAAATTTTACATAAAATTTTCAAATGTTTGTTTTTCCCAAAATTTGTGGTGAAAATGATTATGTGCCTTTATATCGAGGGTATTTTAATAAGCCGAGAGTAGCTTAAGGTGCCCTTATATCGGGGTTAAACTTAGTGCACTTTCTCTGCTGGCCAGCCAATTTTTTTTAAGTTGCTCTTATAGTGAGGGTGCTCTTATATCGGAGTCTCCAGGTCGGACTGTAAAAATGTTTTGATTTTAGCTCAAGTTTACAAAAATGAGAAGTATATCGGGGATGCGCTTAAAGTTTTGCTACCAAAACACAGTCTGAAAAGGTAAAACTTGGAGTGACCTTATATATAAAAAAGTCACTCTGTTTTGCAGAGAAGACGTCTTTATCGCTTCAAAGTTGAGTCCAGCAAATCAAGGGGTTCAAAACTGCAGAAAGTCTGTGGAAATTTCTTTGGTATTTTAGGCTTATTCATGCGTTTTAATCATTTTTTTAATTTTCAGCAGAATTTACAAGTTGACTACATCGATCTCTTCTTAGTAAGATTATTTGTTTTCTTTATTTCTTATATTTTTGTTGAAGATTCATTGGCCTGGATGTAATAAGGTTAAGCCACACGATGTACAAAACAAGACTATGAGGAACGAAAGCTGGGTGTGCTTGGAAGAACTCTACAGTAATATATTTTTTCTTTATTTGTGTCCACATAAACTTTATTTACCACAACTATACTAAAAAAATTCCGGGCACTTTATTTTGAACTTTACTTTTCAACGTGGCATCATAAGTGGCTTTATTATTGGGTTGTCTCACAATTAATGAGGCTTTTTTAAAATTATACACTCAACTTTTTTCTTTTCAATTTGTAATTCTTTTTTGCGTTTGCCTTTTTTCTTTGATACTAATCCAGATGTATTTTTTTATCCCCTATATGGAGCATCGACTTTTTCATTGTTTTAATAGATTAAAGTTTCGATAGATCTCATGACGCGCACCGACAATCACGAGCACATTCGTCACGTGTTGCTATATCATTTCGATAAGCGTAACAAGGCTGAAAAGGCATGTGCAAAGGTCAATAAAGTGTACGGAGAAGGCACGATATCAAGGGCGCAGTGCTTCAGATGGTTTAAGCGGTTTAAGAGTGGTGACACAAGCTTGATTGACGAAGAAGGGCGTGGTCGCAAATCGGAGTTCGACGAAGAAGCGCTGCTCAATGCAATCGAGGAGTTTTATCGAGAATTTTATGAGCGAGGCATCGACATTTGGCCGCAGAAGTGGGAATTAGGCTTCGAGTACGACGGCGAATATGCGCCTGATGAATAACTGTTGAATGTTTGTTGACAAATAAAGTGTTTTGGTTAAATGCACGACAAATCGAAAAAGTCTCATTAATTATGAGACAACCCAATACAAGCTTTTCTTGTCATTTTTTTTTAAACTTTCTGTAAAGCCCAATTTTTCATTTGTAAAGATAGGCTTTTTAATGGGGGGTGTCTTTATTAGAACTATTTAGATACTAAAATGTATGTTGTTTAGAAGAGGGCAAATTACGTAGTATAGGTGTTTCCAATTACAACATTTCTCATTTGACTGAGCTTCTTTCATCCTGCTCAGTGTCACCAGCTTTGAATCAATGTGAATACCAGTAAGTGTTTCACCTAATTGATAAGTTTTGCTCATATTCCACTTTTTAGTCCCCATTACTACCAAACTGATCTGGTGGAGTTTTGCAAAAAACACATGATCCATTTCCCAGGTTATATAATTTTCTCACTTCTAACAATCAAATTATTAATTTAGGCTTACAGCAGTTTTGGCAGTGAATCCAACAAGGAGGAAATGATGGCTGACAAACAAATTCAAGCTATGGCCAAAAAGTGAAAATTATAAGCTTGTATGCTAGCTTTTATTTAGTCCTTTCAGATACAACACTTGTGCAACCACTTTTTGCTGGCTTGGAGCTTAATTCAAGGTTATTCCGCAGTTTCATAGCTATTTTTAAGTCTAATCAATCGTTTTTAAGGAATCTGTGTTCTTCCTGTAAGCCAGTTTTCGATCAATTACTCAAGTTATTGCTTATTTTGCAAAAATATATTAAGAGAAGCCGAAATCCCGAGCATGTAAAACAAAACTTCGAAGCTATAAACTTAAAAATAGCGGCTGAGGACATTGAATTTGTTAAGAAGAAAGGATTAAAGAAATATTGTTGGGACCCTGAGACCGTTGCATGATAAAGAAACCTGTATTTTGTTGTGTAAATAAATCTATTATTTTTACAAAATTTGTCGTATTCAGTGCTGTATTGCGAATTAATGAGACATTTACAGTTCAAAAATTGGGATTACATAGCTATTGTTCATGTTCCTTCTCACTTTTCTTTTCGAATTTCTTTAGTTTGCTTTTGCACTCTGCATACAAATTATTCAAATCAAATTCCCTAATACAGTTATCCTAAAAACTAACATCACTTTTATCTTTGAATTAATGGTGATAAAGACTCCTACCTCACTAAAAACAAAAGGTATTGCCTTGCTGTTTGCCACCATCGGTCGCCTATCCACTTGTTTCCCTTCTCTAAAATAGTCCATTCACCGTATTTCCGCTGATAGGAGGACATGTCCAGTTATTTCTCAACCTCCCAAAAATCGAAAAATTTCGAATTTGATCTTGAGATTTTCGGGTGAAAATCGAAAAAGCGGGATCGGGGGAGCTCGTGAGAGTTAAGAAAACGCAAAAAACAGCTTTGAAAAATCTGTTTTTTTGCGCTGAGACATAGATGCTCAAGTGTCCGCTTATTAGAACATGTCCTCCTATTACAGGAAATACGGTATTCAATTTTAAAATTACTATTCCGGTTGTGTCTGAATTCTTCCTTTAGGTTTGAAGTCTCGTTTTAAACTCATAGCTCTTTTAAACAAAAATAAGTTTTAATGTGCCGAAATAATTACAAAGTTTATTAATAAACAGCCCGGGTTTTGAGATAACTTTTTATATTATGAAAAATTTACTTGAAAATTCCGATAGATGGAATTTGTTTGCCTGAAAAAAATTATGTTTCTTACATTTTTGCCATAGTATTATCAACTCACTCATGGGGTGAGTATTAATGCGAAATTGTTGTTCACCTAAAGAAGCAATTTTTTTAATGAACCGCTAGTCTTGCTTTCTTTAAACTTGCCTTCTTTGGCGTATTTTCCGACATCAAACTTGCCAAACTTAAGGTTGGGCAGAGTGTATCTATTAGCAATCTTTCATATATTTTTTAATTAAAACAATATTAGTACTCACTTTTCACTTAGTGCAGAGAACACAGGTCCCAAATATTTGCATTCCGAAGACCAGGTGGTGAAAAACTCAATTATATAAGTAACAGATTTGTCCTTTTCCAGTTCTTGCTAAAAAAATTATAGTTAGCTTTATAAAGGAGCCGAGAAATTGTTTTTATGAACAACCTGAAGTGTACTGCCTTGGAAATACCTGATTTTCTCAGAGTCAATTATCAAAGGTTCGGGCAACACAATATAGAACACTAATGCAACCAATATGTACAAAATACCGTAAAATGCATTGGAAATAAAGAAGAGGAATGCATTTACAAACTTAGTGTATAAGTAAACCTAAAAACTTAAAAAATCATGCAACTAATATAGAAACCGGTGTGTACCGTCGATACGTAATGCCACCAATTGGTCGATTTTCGGTTTTTCCAAACAATCTATAATCTTTTTATAAACAAATTCAAGATTAAATTACTTGTTGAAAAACCTACAACAGCTCCTAGAAAAACCAGTAATTCGTGCTCTCGCTAAATTTGCATAACTTTCAAAAACGCAATACTATGTAATTATGCTTCTGATTTTTTTGATAAATTGTTGAATTTAAAGTAATCTCTGTTTCATTTATACACTAGCGTAAATCCCTGGATTTGAGCTACTAAACAATATATCGACTGACCTAATAATACTTAAAAAAATAGAGGAAAACTTGAAGGGGATAATTTTTTTCGAAAATAATAAAGAATAAAGCAATATGCAAAAGTTCAATTTTTTGGGAATAAAGCACATAATTTGATGAGCGATCTACACAATTTGATGTGTGAAATCATTTTGAGGGGTTTCATTTTTCCTTATATATTTAGGTACTTGATTTTTCCATTAGTTTATTTAATCAACCCTGAACTATAAAGTGTAAGGAAGACGATAAATTACCGTGCTGAACACGCAATTTTCATACCCGTCACCATAGAGAGGTCGACAAATGGAAGGTATTAATTTGGATATGATAAAAGATAAAGCCAAGCTGATATTTGCTAGGTGAAAAACTGCTGAATACAGGCTAATAGATTTCAGTCTCTCCATCGAACTTCTTAACATAAATTTATTCATTGTTATTATCATTGTCAAATTAAAAAAGATACGAAAAGACAACTCTTATCGTATCAAACATTCCAAAGAGATTCAAAATAAAACTTTATTTAAGCGCTAACAACGAAAACAATAGGAAAAAAGAGAACTAAAATATAATTGTGGTGCATCTCCTAACGTCTTAGCCCCATAACAAACTAGCAAAAGAAAGTGGAATCTTCTCTCCATTGGGAGCCACCTAAATATTAATAAAAGTATAATTTTTTAAAAACTTGAGTACACAAATTTACCTCAGGCCCATGTCGGAATCCAAGATACACAATCAACGGAACAAATCCCCACTGAATACCAAATCGAAACACATTGGCAGAGTGCACAACTACCTTCTTGGTGCTTTCCGAAAGTTGCATTTCAAAAGGGATGGAGAGGGATAAAAACTTCTGAAAAGTCTTCCAAATAAAGTATATTTCTAAGAAATAGAATTTCAGAGATAAGATAAGACACCAACTTCAGTCAACGACCAATCACTGATCTACCGTAAAAAACGAGAACGATTTATTGGAACACAACAAACTTTAGAGAAAAATAGTATTTCATCACAAAAATAATTGATTCACTCATACAAATCAAAATCGATTCTCTTGACATCGTAAAATGCTTCCGTTCCCACTCGTCTCGCTGATGCACCCTTCTCGAAGTCTCCCTTTTCCTGCATATTGGAGATTGCTTCAGTTGAAACAGGACCTAGTAATTTTTCTTCACCCTTGATCTTAAACTCCCACATGGTTGATGATTGAACATCCGGCGAAGATTCCTTGACGATACCTGAATAATAACTGCTGAAATTTTAAAGATAACTATTCACGAAAATTACCATACCTGCAGAAGTGGATGAGGCTGGCAACGACTCATCACCAAACATGTCAAAGACTGACTCGGCATTATTCTCTTTTGACTGCTCCGTGGGGTTAAGCTTGCCTAACAGTTCCTTGATGCGAGAAGAATCCATTTGATACGCTCCCATGTGCCCGAGAGAGATAAGCCCATCAGCTAGAGTTGTAATTTCAGAGACAATGGGAGATTGGTTATCTTCCAGTTTAGTTCCAGCTTTCTTGGCAGCCCATCGCCTTTTCCGCTCTTCAGCAGCTGATAAACCTTGAAAATTTTTATTTGAATAAATCGCCTATGATAAAGTTGGGAATTTACCTTTCTCAGAGTTCAATCTTTTCAAAGCAGCTGCAACAGTTTCTTTGTCATTGATTAACTCCAGCAAGCGATTGTAGACTGTATCCAAGTTCTTCTTGTTGACTGAAGTTGTCGCATCTTCTTCATCATTCTCCACATCACCGGGTTGCTAAACACTACTTTTTGAAACAAACTTGTATCGGGGAAAAAACCTTTTCTTGTGGTATCCAATGCTTTCCAGCGCTATTCTTCACATTTTCCCAGTTGATATTGTCGAGCCAAGCATCCTTGATAGCAGTGTCTTTCTTGTTATATATGAAGGTTCCTGAAGTTTTCATTATTTATTGTGTCGACAAAGGCATAAGTTACTTCCTACCATCCTTATCGAAATGTCCTTCCTCCATGTCATCCTTCATGTTGAACGCCATTATTTTCATGCCACCGTCGTACTCATCTGTAGCATCTTCTTGGCCTTCAAGCTAAATAGAGCTTTTATAATAAGTCGGGGTCGAAGAAGACCGTAAATATATAGTAAACTTACGTTCTTAATGTCCAGCTTTTGATAATTGGCTCCCTCATCTTCCTCATCACTATCCAAAGTGTGCTTTTTTATCAGGGCCAGCGGTTTCATCGCGCTCTTCTTCATCGTCTTCATTCACGCGCCTACGCTTTGGTTGAACTGCATCTTCGGCAAAACGTACTTTTGATTTCGACATGGCTGAAAAAAGTAAAAAATTAAACACATTAGATGTAAAATACGAAAGATGCGGAAACGAGTGCCAAAAAAAGTTGATAACACAAATAAAGTATTGGCTAGAATTGTTGAAATCATTTGAAGACAGTCTCAAGCGGAAAACATGAGATCGTAGTTTGTTGATGTTCAATAAAATTACAAGCCCAACAGCGGGTGAAGATATGTCTAGTGTATGGTGACGTGTTTGACTGCAACTGAGAACATAGGATCCAACGCGAATCTACGCACATAAATTTTATTTAGATCCTTTGCTCCGTGTATACCCAGTTTTTCTGACTTTCTAATCTTTTCTGTATAAGTTTTCAGGCTAGTTATATCTTTATTTCGCGATAAGATTCGTAATAAGCGTGTTTTTTTTGAATATAATAATGTAAATAATTTAGCTTCAAGTCAATTTCAATCAGAGAGCTGCAATATGGGCAACGTTTTCGCCAATTTGTTCAAAGGTCTTTTCGGTAATTTTTTTATATCATTTTGTATAGCACGCTAAGAAAAATGATTTTCATCAAAAAAATTTTACTTTCATAAATTTTGCTTGTCATTCTCGGAATTGGTAGTGTCACAAGATTTTGACCTAATTTTGCAATTAATTTACAATTGGAAATAAGTTTTATTGATTTTTCGAAAACTCAGACTATTTAACTCAAACTTTGTCATGCACATGAGCCTTTCCAGATAAAATTAGCCCATGCTGTGTATGGATTTTTAATTTGACCAAATTTAGGTAAGAGGGAGATGCGCATCCTTATGGTCGGGCTTGATGCCGCTGGTAAGACCACCATTCTCTACAAGTTGAAGCTTGGAGAAATCGTTACTACTATTCCCACTATTGGTATGACTCATAGCTTATTTAGTATTTAAAGCTTGTTGTACAACTTGAATTCAGGCTTCAATGTTGAGACCGTTGAGTACAAGAACATTTCGTTTACGGTGTGGGATGTAGGAGGCCAAGACAAGATTAGGTACCTAATCATTTTTAGATTCTTAATTTTTCGTGATTTTTAGGCCTTTGTGGAGGCACTATTTCCAGAATACTCAAGGCAATTATATATTTCCCTCATTCGATGCCCTTAAAATTTAAGCATTTTTCAGGCCTAATCTTTGTAGTCGACAGCAACGATCGTGAGCGTGTTGGAGAAGCCCGAGAAGAGTTGATGCGTATGTTGGCTGAGGATGAACTCCGTGATGCTGTTTTGCTCGTTTTCGCCAACAAACAGGTTAATAATTTTTTTAAAAGCACTTAAACTCTACAACCGAAGTTTTTCTCGCATACCGTATTTTCTCTATTAACTACCACCCCCTCCCCCCTAGGCACCCTATATCTCAGCTCGAAAAATTTATTGTGCACACCGGTTTTTTGCGTTTCCTTAATCATCACAATCTTAGTTGATTCCACTTTTTAGATTTTAGTTGAGCACCCAAAAATTTTAAAATCGACCTTGATATTTTTCCATTTTTCAGGGGTTGGAAAATAATTAACCCGGGGTAACTAATAAAGAAAATACGGTATAGAGTTTTGAATGTTGTTAATGTTTGATTAAGGTTGGAATTTAACTAAAAAAATTATTTTGCGAGATTAGTATCCAAATATGTTTGCTTAAAATTTTTTTATAATTGTTAATTTTTTAATATAAAGTAGTCTTTGTAGATTAGGGACCTTAGAATTTTCTACAATATCTGTTTGTAGGATTTGCCAAACGCCATGAATGCAGCTGAGGTAACCGACAAGCTTGGTCTGCACACATTGCGGAACCGCAATTGGTATATCCAAGCTACTTGTGCGACTTCCGGGGATGGACTCTACGAAGGTTGGAAACTTCAGCTTTACTATCTTGTCATTTACATATGAAAAAAATATTTCAGGCTTGGATTGGCTCAGCAATCAACTCAAAAACCGAAGCTAAGCCTTTTGCGCAGCCAGTCGGAGAATATATATTGGGAAGAACAACCGCTAAAGGGTCTTTCCTCAAATTTGTTTTCTGATTATGTAATCCAATGTTTTATTGTTGTTTTTCACTGTGCGACTTAACTTTTCTCTAACAAAATGAAAATTTTGAGCTAGAAATTTGTTTTTCTAAAGATGGTGGGTGTAGCGCTGTTTTTGCGAGTTAAAGAATATCATCTTCTAAATTGTTTCTCATTATTTTTGTTAGAAAAAACATTTTGTCAATTTTTTATTGATAACATGAAAAGAGGAGGAAATATTTTTTGATTGCTACTACCGCAAAGTTTGGTTGTGTTGCGACGTCATTGTCATCATGGTTTACGAGCACATGGGCAGTAAAACAGACTTTTAAAAATATGTTTAGAAATATAAAATTTCCATCTCTGTCAAAATTTTATTTTTAGAAAGGCATAAAAAATTCAAAAGTCATAAGAAACCTAAACCTGTAAACATAATTCATAAAATTGAGTCTTATATTTTCGAATTATGACCATTCAGACTTTCAGGTCATATTTCAACAACTAAACTAGTTTCAAATTTTTAAAGTAAAAAAGAGATATCATGGACAATGACGACGTTTGGTTTCATTGTTTATGTTGTATTATCTGTCCGTCTGTTTACTTCTTTTTTCATGCAACCCCTCTTACTAACTCTCAAATGTATCCTTATCAATGCTGTTCATGAAAGTTTATTATTATTATTTTGGCTCATCTATGTTTGAAATAAATTATTACATCAACAACCACAATAAGAGGGACAAGTAAATTAATGGAATGTTTTCGAAGATGCGCTGGTCGAAGATGCGCTTCACCTAGTTTTTACTATTCTTTAGCAGAGTCTCCAGCTCTTTCGAACTGATCTCAACTATAATCGAAACGTATTGTATTTAGCTAGAGAATTTTCAATAAGTTTACCTCTGATTTCTACTGTGTTTCGTAAAGCATTCTGAAAAAGTTAAATATATTTATTTAAAATAGGACTCTAATCTAAAAGGCAAAAATTTCAAATATTTCTCTAATAGCAAAAATTTCTGATTGAAAATTTTCGAGAAATCATATTTTATTCGATTCTACCGCATTTAATGTAGTAAACTCTCGTTAATTGGGCACCCTTGTGTCTTTCCATCAAACAGGGTTGACTTTGCAAAAAGTGCAGCGTGTCCCGAGAAATGTGGACACATTTAAATTACCATAACTTTTTATTCTGACACGAATTCGAAATAATGTAAAAGTATATCGGCTTAATTTTATAAGAATTTTTTTGGTAAACAATGTGAAAACACAATTTCTGCTTGGTCCCCTCTGTGGTTGAGGCCTTATCCATAGGCCATCTACAGACCAGGACCCGGCACTATTATAGTCCCCCCCATATTCAGATTTTTTGAAAAGTGACTTAAAATCACCCCCAAACGCATTTTTTCTTCTCAACACAATAAGAGAAGCATTTCTAAACACTTTCTAATTCAAAGAATTTTAATTTTGTCAGTTTTTGCATCCCACCATTAAGGGATAGATGGTCATTTTAGGGTACTTTAGGAGCATTTTAGGTGATCTAGAGCTGGGCTGGGCAAAAAGACTCTCTAAATGCATTTATGATCAAGAGTCTTGCTCGAAATAATGTCTAAGGTAAGTGAGTGCGCGCATCTCTAACTCTCAAGCCCCCTGCGCCCCCGAAGGGTCAACAGTCAAAACTCCCATTAAGGTAACTTCAAGGGACCGGCTTCACAGTTACGTTAATGGGAGTTTTACGTTAACCAGAGTTTACGTTATTGCTAGTGTTAACTGTATGCCAAAAATTTTTTTATGAAAAATTAAGTCGATCTAGCTTGACAGAATTATGAATTCGTGTCAGAACAAGAAGTTGAGACGCCCTGTATTTACTCATAAATATGTTACCTGTATAGGGATTCCTTTCACTTTCTTCAACTGCCTGCCTTTTTTAAGCAAACCAGCACGACGATTTGTCCTTTTGGGTTCCGGAGAATCTTCTATAGAATCAGTTTTGGGAGAATTTGCTTTAGAAGAATCTGCTTTTTGAGAGCTGAAAAAGATATACAAAGTGGCCCAATTTTTTGTCCCCTTTAACTTTGGCCATAACTTTTTTTTAATTCACATCTTTTCGATCTTTTTTTAAAAATGTTTATCAGAGCATAGGAAACAATTATGTAAAAAAGTTTTTAAAAATCGTTGTTTGTCGTCCATCAAGTCACCATTTTAATAAAAAGCGTTCTTTTACAAAAATATCGAAGGGAGGAGTAAGACAAATTTTTAAAGTTTTTAAATTTTTGTTTTTATTAATATTGTTTAAAAATCTTTTTCTGCATGTTACTTAGATGAAAATCTGCTAAATTTGAATATTTTAGTGACTTCAATTCGCTTGACCATGCCATGCAATAAATTCCCGGTCTAACCATCTGGCCTCCCTACTTTACGGATCTTACTCCTTGAACTTTTTTTCTACGGATTTGTATCATGGACATATGTTTTTTTAGAGAAATTACGAACTTTGAAGTGCTGTGTGTTAAAAAAATTGACGCTTATTAATAAAAATTTTGAATTTTAATAATTTGTCTTACTCCCACCTTTGATATTTTTGACAAATAACGCTTTTTATTAAAATGATGACTTGATGGACGACAGACAACGATTTTTAAAATTTTTTCTAGAATTGTTTCTATGCTCTGATAAACATTTAAAAAAATGGAAAAGATATGACTTTTAAAAAAAAAGTTATGGCCAAAGTTAAGAGGGACAAAAAATTGGCCACTCTGTATCCAAATATATATTTATTACAAAAGCACTTACTCAGTTCCAGAGGAAACTGTCCTGCTAATGGCATCCAACGGTTTTAATAGAGCTGTTTCAGTTGCTGTTGGCTTTCTACTCTTGGGTTGATCACTGGACTTGGTGCTAGAAGAGCTAGTCAATACAGTTAAACCATTGGAACTGCCCTCTTCAGACACCCGACTGTCTTCAATACGTCTCATCAACTCTTTGTCTCTGAGGGCAGCTTCCCTTTGAAGTGAACAATAGGTAAAGTAGACACGTTTTCTGTATCTCCACTTGGAATTGTAAATAGCCAATCTAAAAGTTGGGTACACGAAGGGTGTGAAACTATTTTTAAGTCCATTAAATTTTGACACACAAGTTAAAACTATAAATTTTCGACATGGATGCATTGTGGTTATCTTATTATGCCAAAAAATTAAATTGACTATTTTTATTATTTTTGTTGTAGCTTTGAGTTTTCCAAAATATCCGTGGCCTAAAACGTAAAGAACATAATTATAAGACTCTTTTTGGCATTTTTAGTTTCAGCATGTTTTTATGCCATTCAAATGCTTTACTAATACAGCAGTTTTTAGTGACTTACTCAAATTTCTTCAAGTCATGCATAAAGTTAAAGACAGCCAGTGTCATAATACGCAGGAATAACTGAATAAACAAGAAAATAAGTGACAGAAAAGCTACGAAGCGAATAAGCGGAGGGTTCCTTTGAGCATATATTTCTGAAAATAATTTTTATTGCATTTGAGCCTGATAAACGATCATTACGCTCTTCGTTGTATCCGCCGAAATCTGCAGCCAGTGTAAAAGCTGCATTTAACAAAAGAAAGACGCTGAACTTGGAAAGTTTTTTTATAGTTAACACGAATAAATAAAAAAAACTACCACGTTACATATTGGAAGAGCAATTGTAAACTAAATTTACTGTTTATCTATGTAAAAGTGATTTTTGCATTACCGCAATAGTCGAGAATTTCGTGCCACAATTGCAATCACAAATAATACCTATAAATATGAAAAATTGAAGTTTCGTAAGTTTTCGCAAAAGCTAAATGTTTGGTGAAAATCAATCAATAAACAGTCAAATTGTGTTAGTGATTAAGAACTACCAGTATGTCCCATAACTCTTTGCGTTTTTTTTCATTTTTCGCAAAATTTTGCTAAAATGGATTGTTGCAATTTTTTGTGTGCTTAGATGCCACTTAGATAGATTCGCTTAGGTTCGTTCGTTCAAGGCCAGCAGGATTTTTCGTTGGGGGGATTTCAAAGCTGCAAGAAAGATGGGAGAAAATCATTGAAGCAGAAGGGAATTATTTTGATGAGTGAAGGCTGTTGTTGGAAAATTGTTGGACGTTGCTTGGAATAAATTGTTTTGTTTATGTTTTCTGCAAATTATGATTCGTTATTTGAACTTAGCGTAAAAATTGAACTTAGAGCATGGCCCCCATTTTTTAAAAAAATTTGAAAAAACGCGAAGAGTTATGGGACATACTGGTAGTTTCTCGAACAAACCTTAAATGAGTAGAAAATAGACAGTTGAAGCAGGGTAAAAAGAAATATGGCTGTTGGCATAAATCCTCCAGAATAAATTGGCAGAAATATGGCAAAGTGAAGAAGGTTGAGCAGCAGACAGGTCAACTGAAAACATAACTTCACAAATGAGTAAATAATTTCTTTAGGATTACACCAAACGCAGATTCAATAGCGCACACAACAATCGCCCTAAAGAGATAAAAAATTGTAATAGAAAAAAAAACAGATATGAATTACCATGATCGTGTAGCAGGGACAGCATCACTTCTCCAGAAGAATCTGGAATATGTCAATCAGGATATAGGCGTAAGTTTCAAAAAGTCCTGCTTTTTAACTTCACTTTAAGATTTTGAAGACAGTTTTTAATTTATTATTTTTTCTGTTATTTGGAGATTCAGCGCCCGTATGCACCAATTTTAGCATTAGCTCTAGCACTAGCTATAGTTTTTAGCATTAGCACTAGCACTAGGATTAGTCTTAGCACTAGCTCTAGCACTAGCTCTAGTTTTTAGCATTAGAACTAGCACTAGTCTTAGCACTAGCTCTAGTTTTTAGCATCAGAACTAGCACTAGTATTAGCACTAGCATCGTCATAAAAATCAAGCCTCGATTTATTCATACCCGAACGAACAACAAACAATTCAATGAGAAAAGTAACGACTGACAATTGAATTTCTCATACATGTTGGCAAAGTAAATAGCGAGTAAATGGACAAGCAAGTAAAACATTAGCAAAAAACAATAATTACATGAGACTATGACTTTATTCAACGAAACAACAACACAATAACATTTAGTCAAAATCACTTTTCGTTTCCTGCACCACTTCTTCCTCAGCAGATACACCAAAGTTCTGCGCCAGCAACGTAGAGATTTGAGTTAAGACGCTAGAGAACTGTCCAATCACCTCAAAATGAATCAATGTTAAATGTATAAACATTGCGCCATGGATTACCTGAAGTGACTTTTCGTTGACTTCCATCTGGCTGCGAAGAACATCGCGCTGAAGATCTTCCATATCCGAACGAGACTCACGCTTCACTCTTTTCACCACCGGTGTTGAGGTGGAATAGAGAGGATGACACTTGGTGCCGACATTCTGCAATCAGATATTGTTAAAATTGCTAATAATCAAGCTGCATAAAGCAATTAGCTCACACACCAAAATATCCAAACCGTTTTTGAACCCTTCAAAAGATGGACTACCTTCGTAGATTCCTTCGAGCAAAGTATTCTTGGCCTTGGCTTCACCATCACCGGTTTTTTGAGCACTTCTAAATAGAAGGAAACAAATCAGCCAAATTGAAAGTAAAATATTGTAACCAAAAGATAAACTTCTTCTGCTCCTGCAGATCTTGCTTCGCGTCCTTCTTCAGATTGGCATATTTCTTCTTGACCTGCTCGACGGAGTGACTGTCCTTATCCGAGAACTCGGTGATTAGAGCTGAAGCGACCTCCTCCCAGGCACTGGCTTGAAGGGTGGCAGCATCCGCTTGACGAGAGTTCGGAAAGAGCTTCTCCTGCTTTTCTTTCACCAGTTCGATGAGACTAGCACACATATCTTTGTCGAAGACCATGATTTCGCTAAAATTTGCAATCTTATAATGCGCAACGCACAGGACGATAAAACACAGATAACAACGCGTAACAAGCAAAAATAAGCGTCAAAATCGAGCTCAACGACTCTAATACACCTTAGAAATACATTTTAAGACAAAAAATTCAAAATCGAGATGATGCTAAAAAAGTTAGAAAGTTAGCACCCATGCTAACTTTTTGCCTTGGTCCACCCTTTTAATTTTTAGTCTTAGCATTAGCTCTAGCATTAGCATCAACTTAGGTGCATACGGCTAATGCTAGTGCTAATGCTAAAAGCTAATGCTAACTCATTGGTGCATACGGGCCCAGAGAGCATTGTGTTTTTCGTTGGTCACATTGGCCAACGAAAGCAGGGCAAAAATGACAAAGAACATTTAAAAAAACATGAAAGTCAAAAACAATACAAAATTCGGCGCTAGTATAGAATACCCCCCCCCCAATCAGACCTTCTAAAATCGTTGAAACTACCCTTTGGAACAACAAGTTTAGGCTTAGCCCTTAGGCTTAGGGGTAGGCCAGCGTATGGAAGTTGTGACTAATAAGTGTTTACGCACTTTTTTCTGGGGTCTGGAACATATATTTGGGTGCTCTTTACTTAAGTTTTAGAAGGCATAAGTTTTGGAGGGGGGTATTCTATACTAGGGTCCAAAATTCGAAAAACAAGACTTTTCCGGCAAAATGTCTACAGATCAAAAATATGATTATAGTCAACCAGTTTAACCGAAAATAACACTTAACACATACCTTTTTTTCGTATATTTTGTTTTCTTATTTCAGATGTTTTTAGCTGAGATTTTTTTCTGTCGATTGAATGGTCAAACACACCAGTTAAAAATAATTTTTGACAAAACCACACCAAGTGTCTGAAAAAAAAACCATGTGTACACTTAACACTTGATTTTTTTTAAACACTTGGTGTGATTTCATCAAAAATTATTTTTATCATCATCAATTATTTTAATCGACAGAAAAAAATCTCAGCTAAAAACATCTGAAATAAGAAAACAAAATATACGAAAAAAAGGTATGTGTTAAGTGTTATTTTCGCAAACACTGTAGTCAACTCTCAATACAAGTAAAAAAAAAAACTAACGGCATCATGTAACGAGGTGACGAGGAATCGAAATGTTCTGTCAATATAAAAACACAAAATTATTAAAAATATCAGGCAAAGATAAATAAATTAACCAGGTCCAACCAGCTCCTGGACTTCCAAGGGCGTGTTTGGAGGCCATTGAAACACAATCTCTAAAATTCGAAAAAATCTATAGAAATAAAGGTTCTATTTTATAATTCAGCCCTTTTTTCCGAACGAACGAAAACTATCTGCATCAATTTCCTCAACATTTTCAACTACCATTTTTCTAGTCATATTGCTAAAAATTACCGGAGAGGAGAGGTTCCATTTTAAAATTGGGGCTGGGCCAAATTTAAATAAACTAGGCGCAACCTAATTTGATATGCGGCCCAAAATTCGGGCCAACATCTAAGTAAGCAAAAATACTAAGATTTTTTAAAAAAAGTAGGTGCCCTTTTTATCGTGTTCAGCTGTAGAAATGCTTAAAAATGGTTAAAATGGTGTTTTGAAAAAGTTCAAAAATTTCAATTGGGCCTCTAATTTAAATGGGCCCAATTTGAATGGGCCCAGTTTGAAATGGCCAGTTTTCTCGTCCCCTCAAAGTGGACTGGCTTCTAGGATAGGGCCGAAAAATAGCATAGAAAGCCGAAAACCTTTTCTATCAGCCAACTCATTCCACTGTTTCTTTAGCTGCGACTGAACACTATCAACTCCTTGCCTAACTCCCTGTTGCACTTGACCAACACCCTGCCTCATTCCCAGCTGCACTTGGCCCACTCCGTGGCGAACACCTCTCTGAACGTTCTGTTGCATTCTTAGCCTTCTGGACAGCGGAGTGGAGTCCATGGCATCATGTGTTTGTGGCTGGTCCTCCCCCTTCATCATGCTCTCGTCTGACATTTGGCCAGCTAGGATCCAATAAGTTCATCCAATGTTGTGAAATGTTGAACAAGGTTGTGTTTGCACAAAATTGGGGGATGAATTAAACGAGACACTATTAATTAGGGTGATAGAAATTTTTTTGGTAGCGTGTGCACTACTAATCAATAAACTTGTTTCCCTTCTCAAACATTTTAATCAAATCAACCTTTTACGAAATAATTTTTGCTAAAAAAGGTTTTTGTCTTTGAAAAAGTATGTCCAGTGAAATGTATGTATGGAAATTTGTTGTTGGATATTGAACAAAAAATTTAGATTGGAAAGAAGTGCATTTTCTGCAAAAAAAACCTTGTTATATTTGTGCTGTGAGATCTCAATAAAAAAACCGACTCTATTATATAAACCAAACTTTTGTTTGGTTTCCGGAATTTCAAATATCTAAATTTAAAAATGAATCGGAAGTTTAAAAATTTGGCGCTAGTATAGAATACCCCCAATTTTTTTTCAAAACGTGTTTAACCACTCCTAAGTAATTTTTATGCGCTTAAAACGATAAAAAGGTGTTTCGGGCATTTTCTGACCTGAAAAGTAGATTTTTTGAGAAAAAATTTCATTTCCAACAGTATTTCTCGAGTGATTTGTGTCTAAGGTATGTGCCTCCCCCAAGCTCCCCCTTCGGCGGCTCAGGGGGCTTGGAACTTTTCAGGTCAGAAAATGCCCGAAAACACCTTTTTTATCGTTTTCAGCGCATACAAATTACTTAGGAGTGGTTAAAACACAATTTTGAAAAAAATTGTGGGGGGGGGTATTCCATACTAGGGTCAAAATTTTCTGTCAAATCTTTGGCAAAAAGGAGCTGAAAAGAAAAAAGCCATGTTGAAGAAAAAACGTACAGTATGCACCGCAATACACAGCTAAATTTCGATGGTAAATACCCCACTTTGGAACTGGCCTTGAGTGTATGTACTTTTTTGTTACAGGTAAAATAAAGGATCAAATTGAAAACTTCCGGCGAATCCGTGAATTTTTGGCAAATTAATGAATATTCCCGGCAGATTTTTAAAAACTTTTACTCTAGATGATTTTTCATTAAACTTTTATATTTTTTCACCAGCGGGTAGTCATGGATCTCAGATTCTAAACAAGCAATTAACTGACCAAATAAAATTTTGAAAACTTGCAGAAAAAGTTGTTTCAACGGACCAATTTTTTCCAAAAAGTTGGTCCATTCAAAGACCTTTTTCTGCAACTTTTTATAACTTTATTTGGACAGTTGAGAGCTTGGTGTGGTCCGCAGGGGTGATCTTATGCCAAAAATTCCCCCCTCGGTATAAGAGCACCTTTGTCTGGTCCGGAGGGGCGCTCTAATATCCAGGTTTGACTGTATTTGTGTTTTTTTAACCGACTCCACCCGTGGTATACACTATCAAAATTAGACAGCAGTGTTGAGACACTACTACATAACTAAAGCTGACTAGTCCAAACATTACACTCATCTACGCTAATCCAAACATTCGGTCAAGATGGAGAGAACAGCTGGCTGACTAGTCGCCTCAGAAAACATACTATTACTAAAGTCAGAAAGCAACAAGCAAGCAACAAATCAGAAAGCAATCACAATGTTTCATTTATAGTCAATTCTTTTACAATGGCACCTAAAATCTGACGGGTTTGTTCATGCGTAGAGCTGTTACACAGTTAACTCGATTTTTCAAAAAAATTTGCCCTTACTTCTTTTTGCTATTTTTTCTTTTAGCACCACGTTTGAAAGGTACCAATGGTATAAAATTTTTGGTTTAGTTCACAAAAATATATGCTTTATTAAAAACACATTCGAATTATTTGGAATTATTTCGAATTAAAAGTTCGAAAATAGTTCGAAAGTGTTTGTAATAATGTATATATTTTTGTAAACCAAACCAAGAAATTTTTATACCATTGGGTAGCCAACATTCTAGGCTTTCAAACGTGGGGTGACCTGCTCAAAATTTTAGAGAAAAAATAGCATAAAAAAAAGAAGTAAGGGCAAATTTTTTTTGGAAAATCGAATTAACTGTGTAACAACCCTATTCATGCGTTAAACAAAATTAAAGAAATTATACCCTCGAAATAACGTCATCTTCATCCGGTCTCTAGGGAAGCCATTGTGTCGAGGGTGGAGTGTATATTTATTGTTATGTGTTCTTATTAGAGACAGAAACGGGTCGGGGCCCCGACCCGCCCGAGCCCGAGAAAACCCCGACCCGAAACCCCGTTCGAAGTTTTCTCAAAACCCCGACCACGACCACGACCCCGAAATTTGTATGAGACCCCGAATTTTCGGGGCCCCGATTTTATCAAAAAAGGTCATAAAAGAATACCGTTTTCTTCATTTTTTTCAAGTTCATTTATTTGATTTGTTGTTTATTCGTTTTTAGCAGTGAGGAGAAAATTACTTCGTCCCATGTGAGACTTCAGAATGACGATAGAAAAAACCCCGCAATTAGGCTCGGGGCCCCGCGAGGCCCGCCCCGAAAGACCCCGAACAGTACAACAGAGTGAAACCCCGACCCGAAACCCACCCCGAAGGCACTTTTCTGTCTCTAGTTCTTATGATTTATTCTTATGGTTTTATCTTTTAAACTTATGTCTTGTTAACTATAACTTAAGAAAAACACCTTTATCCTTGACTAAGCTAACATTCCAGATCGTAGTCATCCATTCAGCAAAAAAAATTCAATCCACCCACTTGTCGTCAGCTGCGCATATTCCCTGCTCCCGGCTGGTTACTTTTTTGATTGATCGGTACACTACCAGCACCTAAGCCTCCTCATCCAGAATAAATGGAGGAACCAATTGTTGTGCTTAGTCCCTCCTTTTGCCAATTGTTTAACAACTTCTAATCTTAAAAAATTATTATTTTTCAAGATGAGAAAAAGGTTACAAGACCTTTTTCCAAACCTATTTATAAACTAAAATTTCATTTGCAATTACTAATTTATTCCTTCCGGTAGCCGACCACCCCCTTCTATATTTAATCCTCAATGAAATCACAAATCAAATCGACATTTGCTTTTTGTGCTGCCACATTTTTGCTGATGTTATGACACACTAAACAACCTTTTTCAAAGATCTTATTCAGATATCTGTAGTCCTTTATTGTGTGCCAATAAATGGCTGATAACTGCCCGCCCCTTTGTTTCTAATTGAATAAGCAGGCAGTCTAGTATGAGGTCAATCGTGTTAATTGAACTGCCCATTTCTGCGTCTTATTTCCTTTTTTTCTCAATTCCATATTTATATATGCATAGCTTTTTTATTGTTGTTGTCAGCTATTTAGTTGGGTTAGAAAATGCATTTTAGTCAAATCACAGAAATGGAGCTGTTTTTGCATGTCAAAGAAGTTGAGACATTTTCATGTAAGGGATTTTAAATTTTGTATTTGGGGGTGTCTGAATGCTTTTAAAAACCGAACTAGTTCTTAAAATAAAAAAGGCGGTCATTGGATTACGAGTGATGTTGTCGCAGTAAAAAATTTGTTCGAAGAATAAATTTTATTTTCAAGAAAAAAATTTTACTTAGTTTTTATTAGAGATGATGATTTCCGTTTTCGCGATATGTGCGATGCGATATTTTTGGGTGAAAAATTGAGATGCGATATATGCGATGCGGGTACTTATTGAGTTGGGGTCACACCTCATATTTTTGGTGTGTGATCAATTTTTTAACGTCCCTTTTCTTTTTACGGCTTTATTATTTTCGTGTAAACTGTTTTCTATTAAATCCATACGCAGTCTGCGTCGAAAGTATGCATCAAAGCTGAAGAACCGTCATAAGAAAGAATATGGTACAATACGGTCTATGGCAATGCTTCAGTTACATTGAAGAATTCCTATGGCGAAAATTATTTGACGGTCCTGATGTGTTCTATCATTTTTTGAAGCAAGTATCTGAAAATTATGGTGCGAAAAGTGATATTGATTGATAGAATTGAGGAACTATTGAATAAAATTAGTATGTGTCGCTGTTTTGTAAAAAAATATGAGGTGTGACCCCAACCCAATAAGTACCGCGATGCGATATGTAATTTCAGGTGCGATATATCGCTGCAACATTTTTACCTTAAAATTGGATGTGCGATATTTTTTGAACAAAAAAATTCTTTATATACACTAACAACTCTACAAACAGATACCAACAGACGAACACAAAATTCACCAATCAACAACTCAATACGAGAAATTTAGCGAAGGAAGGCTTTTGTTCAGGAAGATTAATTTCTCTGCGTTTGCTTGGCTCAAGTTGGACCCTCGGTAATCGAACACATCCCTGGCCACGGAGAATAGCTGCTCACTTGGTTGACTTGTCGCCATAGCCGATAGATAACGTCGAGCGATCATAGCGAGAATTGGATATGTCTTCTCCTTTTCCTAGAAAATGTGGTATCAAAAACGCGTTGTCTTGATGAAATAAGAAATGAGCTTGCATCTACCTTCCAGTAATCCAAAGGGCTCGCTTCCGGATCGGTGCATTTCTCCTTGTTGTAGGCCTTCATTCAATCATTGCGTCGCTGACCTGCGATATGTGCGATGCTAAGTTGGCTCATTCTAATTACAAAAAATAATTTCACGCACAAAAATATCAGAGTTTATGCGATTTTACAACCGCAAACAAGGCAGTGCAAGGATGCGATATTTTGTAAAATTGCGATGCGATATGCGATATTTTTGAAAACAAAATGCGATATAGCGATGCGATATTTTTTCCTCAAATTTTGTGCGATATGCGATATATCGCATTGTCGTCATCTCTAGTTTTTATTTACTTTTTGGTGACAAAGGTCTGATTTTAAAGAACAATTTTTAAGAAAATGTTCTAAAAGCCCTAAATCGTAATGAAAACACATATTTTAATCCTGAAGAAACCCAAGGCACCTTTTAAAGTTCAATGATGCTACGGTGGAATTTCAACCTCAACCTCGATTGCTACTCAGCTAGAATTTCTGTAAAAAATCAGCGAAAATGCATTAAGGCTTTTTTACAATTTCTAGACTTCTTTACGGTTCTTCGTTTTTCCTGGGGTCTTTTACAAGTCAGAGCCTATCGTTGAAATGATGGACAAATTTTTACCTTTCTCATTGAAATTTTTTATTTTTATTTTAAACTTGACCTTATGCCTTAAGCCCGTAAAAAATTGTACTAAACCAGGGTTACGATCTCAAAATTTTGAAAATAAGGACATTTTAGGGTATTTAAAAAAAGTACGCTATTTTATCCAGTGCTATTGCTCTTTTGGTGCTAAAAATCAGATTTAAAGTCCCGAAATAAGGACCAATATCATAAATAAGGACAGATTGTAACCCTGTGCTAAACTTAAAAAATTTGATTAAAAAATTATTCACAAAGGCATGTTCACTATTGGATATAAAAAAGTTTCGGTATTGTTTGGAACACAATGTTGAAGTCAAAACAACCAATATTTCCCTCAAAAATTTTGCTTCTGTAACAACAAAAACATCAGAAACGTGGCACAGAAACGATAAGAAAACAAAGACCGAGGTGTGTGTGTGTGCGTTTGCTGGCTGTCTCGAGGGATTAGTTTGTCAATCTGGAAATGTTCTTCGAGCACACTTTCTTCTCCCTTACTCAAATGAATTTCCTGTTGTTTTTTGGGTTTGCGGAATTTTATTATTTAATCTCTTTTTGTGCCTGCTACTTGTCAAAAAAGAACCCAACTTGTTAGCTCAGAAGAAGGGGGATGTGCCGCGATTGAGGAAGCAGCCTCTTAGGAAATTAAATTTACCCATTCATCATGCCAACAGCTTCTTTTTTCCTTAGCTTCTTTGTTGCTGAAGTTTAGTTTTGTAGAGTTTCTTTTTCGCTAAGAAAAACTTGCAACTGATACGATTGGCTGGCTCAGAACAAAAACAAATTTAGCCTTTTAAATTGGTGAAGTGAAAGTGCAGTTCTTATATACATATCTTTTTAATCTTCATTCTTTTTTAAAGACTTTCTACATTAGAATCGCACTTTGAAGTTTGGACAAAAAACAAAGACCGAGGTGTGTGTGCATATTTTCTAACAATTTTTGATGCCGAAAATCAAAGAGTTTTAGAATTTTTGAAAAGACATCTACCGTATTTTCTCTAATAAGTGCCCTTACTAAAATTTCTTAAATTCATTATCCGCCTTTTATACCAAGTTTTTGTTTTCGAACACAACGTATGTTATATACCAAAATGTAGCGCAGACTCCCAGCTACATTTTGGTATATAACATACGTTGTTTTCGAAAACAAAAACTTGGTATAAAAGGCGGAGAATGAATTTAAGAAATTCCGGATTTTAGAGGAATTAGAGGAAATACGGTATTTGACTTAAGTTGAGCAAAGCACGTACTTCAACAGTTTCAGCAGCACTATCCATGCAGTTAAAACTTTTTTGATCTAAGCAATATTTTATATATGAGCTTTGTTAAAACGCTCCTTTTTCATGTACTAAAATTTTCAAAAAAGCATGATTTTGTTTTAGGTTCCTCCACACTCCTCCGAAATATGAGTTCCGCAACAATCACAAAATGCTTTGATTAAAAAAATTTATTTTTGATACTTAAAAGATTTAGGCTCAAAAAGACCGCCAGATTCTTGCGGTCATTGTGGTAACAAGAAACACCATTTAAATTTACTTGAATTCCCAATTTTTAAAATGTTTTAAAAAAAGTTCTGAACCGCAAGAATCTGACGATCATTTTGAGCATGAATTCTTTTAGTAAAAAAATCAAAAAAATTTTTAAGTCTACTTTATAAGCTTTTGAAAATCCGTTCCGAACTTATGTTCCACCCGTTATAACACTTTAAGTTAAAAAAGTATATTGACTTTGTTCAGTTGGATCCTTATTTCTGTGAACTTTTACACGTGATTTGAGAAAAAGATTGCTGGTTTTTTTTTGCACTTTTGAAGATTACACAAAATTAGTATAGCTATATGCAAGCCTTCTTATGTGGTGGTGAGTGGAACAGTTGGCCTAAGGGGAGTTGTCGTTGTTGATGCTGGTTTGTTGGCATCTAAATCCACAATTGTTCTGCTTTTGTGTACTTAATCTATGGTGCTGTTGCCCTTCTTCTAGTTTAGTGATGTGAGGGAGGGGCGGTGAGGGTGTTTAGCTAGTAATTCTGCTAGTTAATTATTTATGTTTTTTATATTTTATTAAAGAGGTCATGTTTTTTCGGTCGTTGATTGTTTTTTCTTCAATACAAAAAAATATTTCGGCCGGAGTTCGTTATGCCGCCCCCTCGCAAAAGTCCTTTTTGACCACTTTTTTGAACTTATCAGGTCGTAATTAGTACGAAAAACATGTTTTAAGGGCGCGGACGATTATTTGAGAAAAAATATTTTTTGCCTAAAATGGTCATTAATAATCAGTTACACATCCACCAATTCACATGGCTGCTGTATGTAAAAAGAGGGAAGGAGTGTGTTATACTTTAGCATATTGTTCGGAATAGTCTCTAAGGTGCTTGGGGGTGCGCATCTCAAGTGCAAGCCCTGCGGGGGCGCGGGGGGCCGGGGGGCGCGGGGCTTGGACTTGAGATGCGCACCCCAAGCACCTTAGAGACCATACATCTCAAAAATGGGCTATGTAAGTGTACAACAAACACTTGCATAGCCCTGCTTTTGCATGTGGTAGGCCGGCCATGAGAATTGGATGCTCACCCGTCCCAAATTTCATGTCAAAAAATCAAATAATGAAAAATTATTGAAAAAAATATGTCGATTTTTGACCAAAAAATATTTTTTGTGAAAAAAAATGTTTTTTCTCAAATAGTCGTCCGCGCCCTAAAAACATGCTTTTCGTACTAATTACGACCTGATAGGTTCAAAAAAGTGGTCAAAAAGCACTTTCGCGAGTGGGCGGTATAACGAACTTTAGCCAACATTTCAGGGTGATGATTTAATAAAAATAATTTGAAAAAATTTAATTTTTTCTTTAATTTTAAAAATTTATTAACAATTATAAGTGCGAAAATTTTCATGAAAATGAGTAATTCCTCTAGCCTTAATATTTAAAAATTCTCAAACTTTGTTTTGTCGAAAACCCTTATGCCAGTTACATTGATTAAAAATAAAAGCTATTCGAGGGCACTTTTAAGTCAAATAAAGAAGGGCGTAAAATAGTTTTTACCCGCACAACTTCAACTGTGCTACTAAGCATACCTCCAAACATTCTGCAAGCTTCGCTGCCTGTGCCTTTACAGGGTAGTAATAGTTATTCTGTTGTGAATTTAAAATTTATGTTGACCAACTTTAGTTAACTTTTTGCAAAAAATTTTTGCTTTTAAAAGTTGTCACCATTTTTATTAAATGAAGCATGAGCCATGTCTCTCTTGCTAATTTTCGAAAATAACAGTCACAGACCACATATTATTCTATATTATTATGAACTTGCTTAACTCTGCGATCCGTGCGTGACTTTTGGTACCCCTGACTCAGAATTGTGCGCTAAAATGTTACCGGTCTTTTAACTTTTTTGAACAAATTCCTCTGAACACTTGAAGTTTTAAATTTTTTGTCTTGGCACGAAAGTACGAAAAACGGCCATAACTTTTCACGGCTTTTCAAAACGTCCGAAAAGATCCAATATGAGGTTTTGTCGGTAATTCGAAAATTCGGTTTGTTTTGCTGCTTTTTATTCGAAAAATCGGTGTTTGTTCATAAAAAATATTCGAGGTTTTTATACCATCGCGTTCTCTAAAAACGCCTTTGCCAGATAAAAGAGCACAAAATCCTGCACCTGTATGTGCATTTTCAGTGCAAAAATAACTTTTTTCATACTTTTTATAGCACTTCTTTGCAAAAATCACGAAAATATCGATTTTCTTACAGAAAATCGGAACTTTCCGACAGACCTGTACTCATATTAAAAGTTGAAAATCTGATATTTATGACCTATATCTACTTTTCGATTTTACGTCAACTGGGTTATTAATAAAAAATATGCAAAAAATTAAAGATGTCGGGAGGTGGGGTTGAAACCCGTGACAAGGAAAATAGCCTATTTTGCTATCTTATATAGTATTTGGCATGTGTGGGTGGGTGGTTAACGCTTTTTTACTTCGAAGGCCAGAACGGGTCGTAGATAGCGAAATCACTTTTGTCGCTAATACCATCGTGTACCCCAGAATGTCAGCTTTCGTTTTAAAAAGAACAGGCGAAAAATGAGTTCTAATAGGGGATATACCTATTTTTATGAATGAAGTCATAGCCCCTCATTGAAATTTTGAAATACTATAGAGGCGCCGATAGGCGCCTGTGGTCTCATGTGTAAAATAGTGTGACGAAAAGCTTTACCCCTGAGCCACACAAACACGTCTAAAAATCTAAATCGTAGCAAGTTTTAGTGAAAAAACGCCCGAAAACTGACGCACTTGGGGCAAAATAATGAAAATAAATAATATAAGAATAAACATAGGGGTGAACACCCGGTACTGCTATTAGCTAGAGTGTTGCGTATGTGTGTGCCTCTAATTTTATTTGTTTCAATTCTCACGGACAACAACTCTTCAAAAGTCATGCAGGAGTAGAAAGACATGAAATTTGACTTTTAATTAACGCCTTAATGTCCCCCTATCTAATTCCTAATTCATTGTGGAGGGGGCAGGCTGCTTATCTCCAACATTTTTTTATTACAGGCCTGTGTGTTTCTGTGGTGTTGTTGACAATTTGGTTCCTTGATTGACTAATCACTTTCTAGAAAATGTTTTAGAAAACACCTTATTGTTTGTTGAACGCACTAATTGTTGTTGGGCTGTGGAGCAAGCATGAATGAACATACTCTTGAGATATTAGCGGCACCAAAAAAGCAAATATCTTATGAGTCTATAGAAAAAATATTTCATTTGACGATTTCTGGAATTTTCAAAAACAGCTTTGTTTTTCTTAGGATCTGTATTGTACAGTCAAACCTCGATATAACGTACCCCCGGTATAACGTACCCTTGATATAACGTACCCCTTGAGACCATTTAGTTGGATTTATTTTAAATTATAATAAGTCTACCCCCGCTATAACGTACCCTTGATATAACGTACCCCTTGCAGATAATACTGATCTCTACGTTACCCTCGCTATAACGCACCCTTGAAAAATAGTGTATTATATTTACCGATTTCATGCAGTTTTTGCTCTTTTTCTGCTTCTGCGATGTTTTCTGTAGTCATTAAATGTTTCCCTTTTAGTTTCGATGAGTACACCAAAGCCGAAACGTCAAAAGGTCAGTCTAGAAAGAAAGAAAGCGATTATCGAGGCGTCCAAGACTATGAGCTACGCAGAACTGGCAGAAGAATTTTCGATTCCAAAGACGACAATTGCAACCATCGTGCAGAAGAAGGATGTCATTCACAAAGCAATTGATTCCGGCAGACAAGCAAAGCGGGTGCGCATCACAAAAGGCAAGCATGAGCAATTGGAAGAAGCCCTACTCGTCTGGTTTAAGCACGTCAGAAATCTAAATGTTGCTATAAGTGGAGACTAGTTGAAGGTAATTATTGCTCTCTTATTTTCTGTTTGCTACACGTAATTTTCCATTTATAGGAGAAGGCGCTGGCGATCGGTGAACAGCTGGGATTGGCAGGCTTCCAAGCAAGTAACGGATTGTTCGACAACTTCAAAGACCGCTATAGCATTCGTTTCAAAAATGTTCAGGGAGAAGCAGGAGCAGTCGATGTTGGCTCTCTTCGTGAGTGGCAAGATCAGGTTTTGAGGGAGGCGCTGAAGGAATTCTCTCCACAAGATATTTTCAATGCGGATGAAACGGGTCTTTTTGGCAGCTTCTTCCAAACAAAGCAAAACAGTTTTATCAGAGCTACCTGATGGTGCCAAAAGGTGGCATTTTTCCGTTTTACCAAAATATAATTACGTTTTACCGTATTTCTTCTAATAGCCGCACATGTGCGCTTATTTTTCAAACACCCGAAAATGTGAAAAATTTGGAGTCAATCTCGAAATGTTTGGGTGCTCAACTGAAATTAAAAAAAGTAATCGGTAGAGCTCGTGGGAGTTAAGAAAACGCAATAAACAGCGGTGTTGAATGTTTGTTTTCGGCTGAGATGTATCGAAAAAAGGTTAAATTTGGCCAAAAAATTCTTTAGAAGCAAAAAATATATAAAACTGTTTTGTAGCACAGAGATTTTAGTATCAAAAATAGCAAAGCACGGTTCTAGTGCTTCAGCTGTGTCCAAAATATGCCTTAGTCCTCCCTGTTTTTTTTGAAGTTTTTGCCTTGGTCCCCCCTGTAGAACGTAGAAACCTTTTTAAAAGCTACATTATGAAAATAGTGTCAGAAAAACCACAGGGGGGACCAAGGCATATTTTGGACACAGCAAGCATAGTTTCACGGCCAAAAATTTCGGCGCCGGGCGACAACACCGGCGCCGGTCCACCGAAAAATTGGCGCCAGCGCCGGCTAAAATCGTTTAAAATAAAAGCGCCGTTTAAAATAAAACACTAAAATCATATCGTTATCATATTGTTATTATATACAATAGTTTTTACATACAATAAATACAATAGTTGCACGGGCGCCGGCGCCCGTGCAACTATGACAGCAAGTGCACTAGCGCCAAAAAATATAGAAAACTGTTTTAGATTTTGTAGCCCAGAAATTTTTGTATCAAAAATAGCAAAAGACTCTAAAACATGAGCCAAAAATCTTTGGAACCCGTGAAGGCTATAGCTTGAATTTAGTAGACTTGGTACTTCTTCGGCTGACATCACACCTTCAATTTTTGCTGGATATGGCTGAAAAGTTGAAATGTTTGGGGTGAGTATGGCTGAAAAGTAAGCCTAAAGCCTAAGCCTAAGTTGAAAAGTTGGGGCAAGTATGACTGAAAAGTTGAGGTAAGTATGGCTAAATTCGCTGGAAATGATATTATGTTTTATTTGTGGTCACATATTGTTGTGTTGTATGCTTGTGAATAAAAATAAACAAGCCGAACAGGCGCCTTAACAGGCGCCAAAATAAACTAAAAATGAAAAAAAAATTTGGGGTCACAGGTTCGAAGACCCCCTTGAGCATACCTGGTTTTTCCCACTTTTCTGGCAAAACTCAAAATTTTAAGCATCACATGTCAATTCTGATAGCATTAGCGTTCTCAGCGACCCCGATTTACCTTTAGATATGATGAGAACAAAATATAATACAATCGGGAAGTGGGTTAAAAAGCGTGGCACGAAAAAAAAGCGTGATATGCCGACAAAAATACTATATGTAGATAAATATTTAACTGGGCAAAAAATTCAGCAAAATGCAAGCATTGAAGGTGTGATGTCAGCCGAAGAAGTACCGTAGACTTCAATGTCTTCCCTTTTTAGAAAAAAAGATTTTTTCACAAAAAAAGCAATAAATATACAGGTATATAAGCTGTTTTTGTGGAACTGCAAAAAACCAATTTATTTCCTAAAAATAAGAGATGCCAAAAGGAAGTGTTCTTCAATCCAAAAACTTCAGCCTCTTCAAGCATAATGACGGTTGAAGATGTTGAAGTGTTTATTCTTTGTGTTATGATGAATCCCAGTATTAGCTGAGTGTCAGAGGGTTTATCTAGCTGCTATATACGTAAGTAAATATAGAACAGGAAGGATGGGGGGCCAGCTATCCTCAACCTGCAAAATATCACCCCTCCATTCTGGCATTTGTTTCATTAGATGGTGTGGTTTGATCTCTTGTTGGAATGTCTCTCTTTTTATTTTATGTACTTTATTCTTTTTTGAACAGCGGAAGGATGTGTGGCTAGTCTATCCTCCACTAGTTTGCCCAATGACATAAAAGGAATTAGCCATTTTGGTCGCTTTAATTCCGCCTGCTTTCGTTTTTTTCAGACTTGCTCTTGATAATGCGGATTAGTTGAAAATAAAACATCTGCGTTTTCAGCTAAGAAATAAAGCTCTGTTCTGTGAAGTTTTTAAGCGTCATATAGCAATCAAATTTACAAAAAACCTGTTTTACTACATTTAGGCAGACTATTTTGTCGAAAAAAAGGTATTTGCGTATTGCTACGATTTCTTGGTTTTGCAAACAGTATTCTATTGGTTTTTATTGGGTTGAGGGATAAGTTCTGAGCGTTTTTCATTCATTAAATTTTTATCCTAATGCGAAATATTTGTGGCCTAGTATTATATGCCGAACTTAAACATGAGTCTAAGATATGTTCAAATCCATCCTAACATACGAAAGTCAACCTTTGCTTAGGCCTAAGCCTAAAAAATCACAATAAAAAAACAGGGGAGCCAAGGAAAAAACCCCTGATTGTCACATAGGACCATCAAAGCTGTCCTGTTTAGCAGACCATGCAACTTCCTCATCATTGCAATTGCAAAAGTTTGAATGTGCGTGGGACCTCACAGATTTTGTCAATAATGTTTTCTCATGATTACTTTGTGTTTTCGAGCAAATTAGCAAAAAAATCTATGCATTTAACCCTTTGAAATTGTCATGATTAGGAAGAGCCATGGTACTTTAGATACACTCCGAATTTCGAATTAATTTACCACAAAAAGACCGCTTGTAAAAAAACTGCTCGTAAATTACCATTTTGCAAACCGTCTATTTCGCAAAGAAACCATGTGGCAAATTATCATGCTCGATGCAGTGATATCATTAGGAAATTTATCTATGTTCATTTTTCACCAGTCTGAACAATACGAAAATAGTAAATTTAAAAAAGATGGTTTGCCAAAAAAGGAAATTTGAAAACGGTTTTGACATGTGGCAGTTTTGGGGCAGTTTTGATGGAACTATTTTCGACATCCGTTTTTTCCCAACTGTCATACCGCCAAAAAACCATGACTAACGTCCAGCAAAATCACCAAATATTGTAATATTTATTACATTTTTTCCGCTTTTATATTTTTCAAGTTGAAAATCTCAAAGTTCTAATAAATTTATTTGAGTTCTTATCCTATATCCCGACCCCACCCAAGTTTTGATTGTTGAACTTTATTTTTATTTTGACACAAATAAGTTGATTCGCCTTTTTGGCGGCATAAGACATGCATGCATACCAGAGTTTCTTTGTGCAGTAGGACCAAGCTGACAAAAATTTGTTCAATTTCCATACTTTTAGACTATTTTCCAGTGTCCCTGTACCCTTTTAAATTAGGGTGGGGTCGGGATAAAGCATAAGAACCTTTATTTGTTGTAGCAGACCAAAAACAATAGTCATTTGAAGAGGGTGATGACCAAAAACACTTCTTTTTGTTTCTTTCTTTTTATTGTTTCTCAAATTTTTAATAAATAAAATGTCTTAACCAAAAATTAATCAGCCTAAGCAAATAATTGGCTAAAGCTATCTAACTAATTTTGTCTTTAAATAGGCGAGGTAGCGTTGCCTTTGCTCTAAAACGATCACTTTTTGAATGCATGCTTTTCGTAATTTGAGATTTTTGTTATTAATTTTTGCTCTGAAACTTTTTTTCCAAATCTTCCAAAAAAAAATTTTTTTTATTGTTTATAATGATTTTGTGTATGTATGGGAACTTTCATTTGTTTCATAACCTTTTTTAATTTTATTATGTCTGGAACACTATTGTTTGGATATGGAAAAGTTTTTTGAGGGAAAGCTGTGTGTACAAAAACCTCCTTTTTTTTCTCACGTCTGTCTTAGCCGCAGCTCTCTCGTCTCGCCCAAGCCAACGCTCCAACAATGATGGTCGAGTAAGCTCCGCTCCCTGTCATCTGTGACTCGATCGCCATCCTCTGTGGCCCAGCAGCACGCTCCCAATCAAACTGCGCAACGTATGCTAGAAACAAAACAAGTGGACCGCCGCCACAACTGGACTGGACTCGAGGAGGGATGGAGCGCCGCAGTCGACCCGAAGAAGCCGAAGCAGAAAGAAGATCTCCTGTTAGAATCAATTAATTTTGTTGAACCGTCATGTAATGTTCTCTTTGTGCCTGGCTTCGGGTTTGGAATAAAAGGTGTGGTCACTCCTCCTAGTCGGGTGCCAGAAAATACGGGCTCGTGTTTGTTCTTTACTAACTTTTTATTAAAAAATTTATGCAAATTTTTACAAAAAATTGCGTGTTTTTTTTAAGATTCCTAGTAGCCAAATATTTTGTAGTGTAATAATTTAGTTACTCATTCAGTATGATAATACAGGAATTTAATGTCGCATTAGTCTGGACAGAAAAAGTCATAGAATTAGTCTAGGGTTCCTTAGTTAGTTTGGTTTTTAATAAAAAAATGAATAAAGAATTTTCATTCTACTTCTTCTTGATTTTTGAAGTTTTTATGCATAAATCTCAGTTTTTAAATTTTTCTTAGCTTTGTTTGATCTGACTTGATGAATTTTGGACAATTTCGGAATTAAATGTGCCATCTTTTTGCTTTTAGTCAAAGACTCAAATATCTAAAAAAAATTAATTATTAACATTATCAAGTAGCCCGGCGATTCTAGTTTCTGACGAAATATTATTTGTTGCAACATCTTTAAAAATTTTAGCACAAAAAGGTATGAGTATGAATCAAATTATTTTCCGACTTGCTTCATACTTTAATGTTTTTGTGCTTCATTTTGCAAAGATGTTGCAAAAAAGTGATGCCTCGTTACAAACTAGAGTCGCAGGGCTACCTAATAGTGTTATTACTTTGAAAAAAACTGTTTAGATACTTTCCTCTTTGACTAAAAGCTAAAAGAAGGCTCTTCTCAGCCAGAAAAAGTCAGATATAAGATTTATCCATAAATTTTGGCCTAGACAATTTTTTTCAATCAATACTTTATTTTTACGCTTTTGTGTATTTATTTTAAAATCTAACTCAACTTGTCTAAAACCACCTACAGTCAAACCTCGGTTATCCGGCACCCCTGGGCACCGGCCTCAGGGTGCCGGATAAACAAGGTGCCGGATAACTGGAGTGTCAGTTGACAGAGAATAAGCCAATCTCAGCCAAATGAAGTATATTTAAGGTGCCAGATAACTGGAGTGCCGAATAACCGAGGTTTGACTGTATTTCGATAATTGATCAATGCAATGTGGTCCTGTGAAAATATTCGATTATAATTGTTCACAGCTAAAATATTCATACACTTTTCTTGTGAAACTCTAAATAATCTATTGGGTTTTTATATTTAGCTCTAGGTGAATTTATAAAATTTAGTTAATTATGAAATTTAAATCACTTTTCAGCCAATACTTTGCCTTACTTGCAAAAAAAAGTATCTACAGAAAAGACGAAAAACTTTTGAAAATTGCACTTATAAAAATATTTATACAGTCGAACCTCTTTAAACCTTCTATCCAAGGGACCGCTCTCAGACTGTCGCTTTAAAAGGTTGTCGGTTAAAAGAGACTTTTAGTTTAATTCCAGACCAAGTTGTCGGTTTATCCAGGTATTTAATAAAAGAGGCTCTAAATAAAAATATAGTTGACAGATTTTCTAGATTGTTTACTTTGAATAAACTCTAACAAAGTTAATAATAAAAGTTCAATTGATTTTAAGCTAAATTTTACTCAAAATAAGCATAATTTGGTCAAAAATTAGCTAAATTTCTTTAAAAAATTGAAAGGATGTCGGTTTATCGAGGGGGTTTTTCTTTGTGCGGACTGACTCAAAGTGTCGATTTAAGGAGGTGTCGGATTAGGGGTGTTGGTTTAAGGGGGTGTCGTTTCCTTTAGTCAAAACCAACCAAATCAGGCTCAAGGTGTCGGTTTGAAGGAGTGTCGGTTTAAAAAGGTTCTACTGTAAGTAATTTTTAGGTAAACAAAAAATTTGGGTACTTATCCTTTATCCGGACCCCACCTTTCACTACTAGTGATTCACTAGTAGTGAAAGGCTAAAGTACACTATTTGGGGTAGCTCAAAAGTGCGTTTTTTTAAGGGAAAGTATGTCTCAGGCCCTAAAAACGATGGAAAAGGCGAAAAAAAGTGTAGGAAGGACGTTTTTCGAAAAAAGAATTAAATAAAAAAGGAAGTAAAGTTCATTGAAAGGTGCAAAAAAAAAGGTGGGGTCCGGATAAAGGATAAGTACCCAAATTTGTTTTGCATTTTTTCAATTTTAGCTGAAAATGAATTTTATAAGCCAAGTGTAAGATATTTTACTCAAAAGCTAATTTTGTTTTCAGTTTATTACGTTTTATTGCCTTTTTTTGCTGCGAATGAGGATAAATAGATCAGGAAGTTAAGTAGTGTGTGTCTTTGTAAAGTGGTTCATCAAGTTTGACCTAACATTTTGTTATTGTTGTTGGCTAGCTACTGTCAGGCTTTAATGAGATATTCGGTAAAAGTGTGGAAAATTTAATAGTAGAATAGAAGTGCTGCTTTTTCAGAAAGATTTTTTTTGGAAGTCTTTTTTGTTAGGGCTTTTTAGCTGTCGTATTCTCGTCTAACTAATTAAATCATAGGGCTGGCAAACATAGATATATGTATATATTCAGTTATTTTTAATCATTGATCATTTTTATAAAATTTTGAAATTTCCTCATAATTGGTATTTTTAAAGTTCTGTGCTTGAAATCAATAAATTTTTTTAAAAATAAGTAGTCATAAGGTAACTTTAGAGCGCATGACAACATTTGCAACTATTTGCAGATAGTTTATTGGGAACTTGTTTACTTGGGGGCCTTTTGGTCAACTGTGAATAGTGTTCAGACGTCTCCTAAGTAATTTTTATACGCTAAAACCGATAAAAAAGTTCTTTCCAAACAATTTCCGTACTAAAAAGACATGTTTTGAAAAAAAATTTGGTTATCGAAGGTTGACCAACTGCCTTGGTCCCCCAAGGTAAAATATCTTATTTTAAGGTATCCTACCATGTTTTCATAACTGGAGCTGGGCAAAAAGAGTCTTTAATGCATGTATGATCAAGAGTCTTGCTCGGAATCATGTCAAAGGTAAGTGAGTGCGCGCATCCCACATACCTTAGACACAAATCACTCGAAAGGGACTCTGGATGCATGAAGGGGCTTGTTGAGATGCGCACACCCACATACCTTAGACACAAATCACTCGAAAGGGACTCTGATGCATGAAGGGGGCTTGGGGTTGAGATGCGCACACCCACATACCTTAGACACAAATCACTCGAAAGGGACTCTGGATGCATAAAAACGGTATGCATACCAGAGTTTCTTTATGCGGTAGGCCCCAGCTAACAAAACTATGTTCAAAATCCCATTTTCCGGTATTTTTGAGGATATGAAGGTACCTTTTTTGGTTTATTTGGCTTAGGGGACCAAGGCAGTTGGTCAACCTTCGATAACCAAATTTTTTTTCAAAACATGTCTTTTTAGTACGGAAATTGTTTGGAAAGAACTTTTTTATCGGTTTTAGCGTATAAAAATTACTTGGGAGACGTCTCAACACTATTCACAGTTGACCAAAAAAGGCCCCCCCAAGTAAACAAGTGCCGTTTATTGTTTTTTAAAAGCTTTTAATGTACAGAGTGTATTAAAAAAATTCTCCGGGTTTGAAATGACTATAACTTTTTTCTAAGTCGTTTTTCAAGATTCTGTTTTCACAGAACGATTTTTCTCGCCAACAATCTTTTTTAGTATAAAATGTGAAAACACGATTTTTGTTTGGTGCCCCCTGGGAATTGAACCTTATATATCCAGAGGCCATTTACAGACCAGGATCCAAACCAGGGGGTGGTTCTTGTGGTGGTGACCAAGTGAAAAACGTGTTTTCGACATAATACACTAAAAAATATTGTCGGCAAGAAAAATCGATCTGTAAAAAAAAGAATTTAGAAAAACGAACTAGAATAAAAATTACGGCCATTTCAAAAACCAGAGAATTTTTCGATACGCCCTTTAAATTAAAAGTTCTCTGGACAATATTATGCAGCGTACATTTTCTTTTAATCCCTTATTCTCTAATTATGCTATACCACTGACTTTGCATACCAGCCATTTTTGGTGCTCTGAACTAAAAAGAACACTACTAGTATTGTTTGCAAACTGTAAAAGTTTTTTCTTAAATTCGAGTAAGGATCCCTGAAGAATACATATTATAGGCTATAAATAAGCCGGTGTAAAACGACAACATTCTTTTGTCACAAAACAATTTATAGAATGTGTCCTTTTATTCTTGGCCAAAATGCAGCTTTTCGAGCAAAATAAACATTTTCTGCAAACGCATTTCTTAGTTTCCGTGTCAAAAAGTGTTTAATTGGATAATGCACACAACCGAGCTTGCCCCTGACCTACACTTCAAGCATTTTCCAAGCAAGTTATTTGAATTGATCAATATATTTGCTTGTCTCTTTTTTTATTTCGCTTATTTTCTTCCCATAATTCAGTTGGCATGAGGATTCTGTGCAAACATTTTTTATCAACTCTTTTTTTGCTAAATTAAAGTTTCTGACCAAATTCTTTATAGTCATGTTTGGCCTTTTCTAAGCTGGTTGTTCAAGTGGCATGGCATTGATGAAAAGTTAAGGCGGGGACCACAATATTCTTCGAGTCATGCCATTTTACAATTGTTTTGCATGAAGTCTAACTTTATACTACTTTTAAAAAATAGGCAAAAAACTTTGAAAACATCGATGAGAACGCATAGAAACAACTTTCGAGAAATAAAAACACTGCCGCCCCCCGCCTTTTCACCGCCCGTTAACTTTATCAATGTGCTTTGAGGCTTTTACCCTTAAGAGGAATCTTCACAATTTGGAGTAATGAAAGTGCATCTTGTTTTTTGTAAGTTTTTCATGAATTATATAGACTACCTATACTTGTTGCGCTGATTAGCTTCGAAATGTTGTCATCCTCCGTTAGTGTGGTTCTAAGCTGTCTACTAGCTTCTCTTTTGATCGAACGAATACTTGCCTTAGTCATGGCAAGGGGCAAAGCTATGGCATTCTACGAAAAAGCAAAATTGCCATTGACATCAAAAGCAATGGTCTTTTAAAGAGTTATCGCTTTGGCACTACGGATTTTTTTATAGATTGCTGAGCAACTTTTTTGTATAAAAACTTAGTTGGCAGGTGGACATTAGTGATTCTAGTTCAGAATGGTTGAAAAATTTTAACTTCAGACTATTTTGTGTGTGTGAAAATATAAAAGTGCGGTTCTTATCTTTTATCCCGACCCCACCCAAGTTTTGATTGTTGAACTTTATTTTTATTTTGACACAAATAAGTTGATTCGCCTTTTTGGCGGCATAAGACATGCATGCATACCAGAGTTTCTT
The DNA here is from genome assembly GCA_029231635.1 of Ditylenchus weischeri. Taxonomy (NCBI): domain Eukaryota; kingdom Metazoa; phylum Nematoda; class Chromadorea; order Rhabditida; family Anguinidae; genus Ditylenchus; species Ditylenchus weischeri. The sequence goes on from JAMRYI010000646.1 coordinate 71,920, forward strand.
TGTGCAGTAGGACCAAGCTGACAAAAATTTGTTCAATTTCCATACTTTTAGACTATTTTCCAGTGTCCCGGTACCCTTTTAAACTAGGGTGGGGTCGGGATAAAGCATAAGAACCAAAAGTGCCAAAAAGCAAAGGCGAAAAAGCAATTGGGTTTGTATTGAGCGCTTAGTCGGTGTGTGTATGTATGTGGGTGACTTTATTTGGCGTGACGTATTCCAGTAATAGTTTAGTAGCCAGTCAAGAAAGTTATTAGCCAAAATCGGTGAAGTGTACACCCTGAACACCCCTTATATTATTGCTTATGTCCCTGCATTACAAAGGGCATTTTAGCTATTCTAGCTATTTTATCCGATTAATTTAAGCCACACCTGTTTTTCGGACCTAGTTTTTAAATCCTGTTTAGAATGTTTTTTTACCCGTAAAATATTTTAATATTTTACATTTCATCTTTTCTGTAATAAATTTTCAGGTCAAGGGAGTGTGGTCCCGATCGTACTATTTAGTTTATATTTATTGGTCTAAATGAATTTGAGTGCAGTTAACGGGAATGGCAGCGGTAGTATCCTTGCCGACTCATTCCTGCTGATGTTGCCCAGCCTTCCGCCTTCTTCAGTTGTAGGAGCCATGGATGTAGGTGGTGATGTCGATCAGCTTGCTACCTCAGACCAATATTCCACCATCCAGTTGATCCAGGTGATACTCTTTCTTCTTATAAATGCTATATTTTTGGAGATTTAAGGCTATGTTTGCTGATGACTGTGTATTCCATCCCACTACTGGTCAGGTTTTTGGTATTTTGCGATACTACCGGCCCCCTAATTTAAAATCTTGTTTTTGGCATTGTGTTTTCGATTCACCTTTAAGCCTGCTCTGAAGCAAGCTACCCCTAATTTTGTAGCTTATCTCACTGGCTGCGAATTGTGGGGGAGATAACTTACCCAAAAGCAGTCTTCAAAAAGTGGGCCGAAATACACAATGCCTAAAACACTATTTAATTAGTTAGCTTTATTTTAGAGAACTATGTGATGATTGTAGCCTTCTGCATCATCTTCTGTTTGTCAGTCATCGGCAACTCTGTGGTTGTGGTCGTCATTTTACAGGTTATTTTCATGTTTCTAACTGAACTTAAAGGCCTGGTCTCTTTCCTGTCCGTAAAATCCCTTGGGGTGCTGTCTTTCCTATCGTATAAATTTTCGAATGCGTGTTGAGCCATACATTTGCCTGAAAAAATTTGAATTTTTTTGATAAAAAGGACTCTAAGTTGTAAAAAAATTAAGTTTATATTAAAAATAATTCTATATATTTTCTGCCATCACACGCTTTAACAATTTTAATAGCTTTAGCTCAAGACTTACTTTCAACCAACTTCCAAAAAAAAAGTATTTTGCAAATAATTAAATAAGCAAAAGTCAGGTATTATTGCTTAAAGTGTAACCAGAAACAGCCACAAGTGTTCGTTTAAAATAGATTACTCTACTTTTTATCAGGAAAGTAATTGGAGTTGTGCTGAAATTTGGTTAAATTTCATTTGCAACCACATAAAAACAAGTAACACTAAATTAACTTATATATAATAATTAAAGGTTATGTTGTTTTCTCTTTTGGTTTATTGCAAAAAAACATAGAAGAAAAAATACAGAGAAAAAATCCTTAATTAAACCAGGAACAGGGAAAGGACCATCTCTTAATATACTTCTTGCAAATCTGGGCTTTAACTAGCTAACAAGGAAGGGATTCAGACTGTGATCTAGGGGATTTCAATGAAAAAAAATTCTGCGTGTTCTTATAGAGCGTGCCCACGTTCCCTGTTAATTTGGCTTGTGAGCTCTGAAGGGCAAAAAATTAGAGTAATGGCCAATAAGTCAGTAATGAAAGCCTTAATACAGTCTAAGCAGGGGTCGTATGCGAAATCGCGGGTTTTTTGAAGATCGGATTATCTGTAAAAAACCCGGATTTTTTGAAACACCGTATTTTCGGGGGAATTTTTGAAGATTTGTTTTGAAGATTTCGGCTCAAACCCAGCTTTCTGTTGACTAGGTTTTTGTGTATACTTGCAGAATTTTGCATTTTGATGTGGATTCTTGGCCTTTTGGATAAGATCAAAATGTAGTACCTGCTCTTATCGGCTTAACCCCCGTCACGGCTCCAGTTGGGGTCTATAGAAATTAACCTGTTTTTAGAACCTGGCTGGGTATTGAGGCTTGCTCCACTCCGACTGAGGGTCGGCCCGATATTGCACATTCCTTTTAAAATTCATTGCTAAAACTAAAGCTGAGTTACCCGAATGGATCTTTTTCCAAATTTGAATCGCTTGTGTAGATATTTTGTGCAATAAAAAAATCCACCAAAAGATCCGATTCTTCAAAAAATCCGTAAAAAATCCAAAGATGCGAATAATCCGCGATTTCGCATACGACACGTGGATAAACCGCCACCCTATGGTCACTCGATTTAGTCAGCTAAACGACATATATACGAAAATGGCACCCCGGTAAACCGCCCCCTTGATAAACCGCCACCAAATCGGCATCCCCATGGGTGGTGGTTTATCCAAGTTTGACTATATGGGTATCGAGGTGATTTTAGAACTTTGGATTGTTATTTGTAGTATTTTTTTGTGCGCCTTCAGAGCTGGCGAGCCAAATTAATAGGGAACTTGCTCGTTCTATAAGAATACACGGATTTTTTTATCAAAGTTCTCCCAGGTCAAAGTCAGGGTCTCTTACTTGTAAGCCTCTACGTTATTTGTGGCTATTTCTGGCTATATATTGTGCAAAATGCGCGTAAAAGGAAAACTGTTAGCCCACTTTTTGAAGACGGATCGATCTGGGGTCGTATGCGAAATCGCGGATTATTTGTATCTTCTGATTATCCGCGGATCTTTAAAAAAATCATTATCTTTAAAAAATTAAAAATCCGCAACTTCGGATTTTTTTCAAAATTTTTTGAAGAATCGGATTTTTAGGAGATTTTTTGAAACATCGAGGTTTTTTAAAGACTTCGTTATCAGTTGGTCAATGTAATTGTACTCTTCATGGCTTTTCGCTCAAACAATTGTTAAATTGTTGTGCCAAATATGGCTCGCTGTAAAAGACATTTCTTGCGCAATTCTTGCTTGCTTAGTCTTCTATACACCCCTATAGGTCCATTGGATGCGTGTGGCAATTTAGAAAAAACGAGTAAATACGAGTTAAAAACGAGTAGCGTCAAATAATTTTTATACTTTTGCCCAAATTTTTTTGCGGAATCAACTAATTTTTAAAGAGTTGTGATTGTGTTTGCCTTTGCAGCAGAGGTCCATGCGTTCCGTCACAAACTTGTACCTGCTCAACCTAGCTCTTAGCGACCTATTGTTGTCAGTCGTGTGTATGCCCCCCACTTTGGTCAGCTCGTTGGTCTATTGCTGGGTCTTCGGTGATCTTCTATGCAAACTATTGGCATATCTGCAGCGTGAGTTTCTCTATAATATTTGCTTTTACAATCGAGTCTCCATATAACGTACCACCGACGTAACATACGATACAAATATGCTGTTCTACTGGGTTGTCTAGGAAGTCTTGTTTAAGGAAACTTCGTGGCTTGACATTTTAATGGGTTTCAAGTTTTCTATTTATAAAAAAGTGAGCAAAATTTTTAGGTAGGTTCCATAATAGAAATATGGAATAAATAAACTCAACAAAATTGTTTGATGGGTTTTACCATTTATACTTTTCTTCGGGTATATAAATTGTGAAACCCATCAAAAAATTAGATTAATTATTATGAATAAAAAAATCTGAAACCCAGCAAAGAGTCACGTTACATGAAAAGTCACATGAGTTTATAGAGAACCCAATATTTCCAGACATGGTCTAAGTCGCGTTTTGGGTCAAATCGGGCCCGTTTCTGTCTCTAAATTTGACTCTCTAATTGCAGCAGTAGTTGTAACGGCATCAGCATACACACTGGCGGCGATTGCAGCAGAAAGGTACTATGCTATTTGCAAACCACTCCATTCAAGAGGTTAGCCAGCAGTCATCAAAAAATACATTCTTACAAAATACCTTATTTAGTTTGGCACACACGGTTGGTTGCACAGTAACTGTTCCCAAAGCTTATCAAACATGAATTATTTAGTTCACATGCTATGGCTGTGATTGCCTTTGTTTGGTTGATCTCAATAATCACCAACTTTTTGATGCTCTTTCTCTACGAGCTTAGAACTTACAACAAAAATGGACTAAACTGCTCGCCTAAATACAATGTAAGATGTTTGTTCTTTGTTTTTTTAAAGGATGCATGTGCATAGGCGACAGGGTTCGAAAAAACCCTGTTTTTCAAAATGCTAGTTGGGACGGAAAAACAGAACTTGAACTTTTTAAAGTCTGGCTGGCCATGATAATTTTACTAGCATTTCTATAAGTCTAGTGAAATCATAACTTCAAGCTAGCATTTACAAAAGTTCGTTTTTGCCGTTTATTTCTACTAGCATTTGCTAAAGTCTACTGAAACAAAAACCTCGAACTACTGATTGAAAATATTCCACTTCTATCATGTAGTTTTCTTAGATCGTGTCTGATATAACACAATTTCATCACAAAATGTTCTCAAACAAGCTTTCTCCATGGGGGCCGACAAGGTCCAGCTATACATAACGATGACACTGACACAGAGAAAAAATATGAATTCATAATACTGTATTCTGACCGACAAACAAAAGACAAAAAAACGTGTATAACAGGGCAAACAAGCGAACTCAATAAATTAATATGACTCAAAGAGGATTTCCTGGTTGCAATAAACAATTATTTGGCTGTTCAGCAGCTTCTCTTCTGTGCTTGTACGTATCCCCTTCGTCATAAGTCCAGCTGATGAGAAAACTCGCTCCACGGGACTTCCGGTAGAGGAACAGCAAACATTGACATACAATAATGAACCTCATTTTCCTGAAAATGATTACTGAGGTCATTACTGAAATGTTTTTTTGCGATAAAAAGGTATACCTTGCTGCATAGTGCGCTTAAGATATTGATTGAGTCCAATTCTCCATCAGCAGAGCGAGGAATATTCTGTAATTGAGAGACCAATTTGAGGATTACGGCTTTGTTCCCAGAAGCTTCAATAGCGATAGGTGGATCACTCTGCATCTTTCGGCGAGCACCACTAAGGAAGGCAGTGAATGATTGGTCCCCACATTATTCTTCTATCTCAACTTATGCAGGGCCATGGACAACGAAGGCTGATAAAGTCGGTATAAGAACCTAAAATCGAATAATAATAGAACCGCAAACATACTAAATGTTGAAATACCATTCGCGATAATTGATCTACAGCAATGTGTGCTCTATGAGATTTAAAGTAGCCATTTTATTGATGTCTATCAATGTTGAGAGAAACAACCCATCGAAGAGCGGAGAATTCGGAATGTACATGTAGTCGAACCTTTTTCTCATATCTTCCAAGAGCATATCGATGATAGAGAAGTCGTCCGAAGTCAAAGGGATTACTGTCTAAAATAGGGTAGACAGGTAAAATGAGGGTCAAAAGTGAGGCAAAAATATACCTTGACTCCTTCAAGATGAGATCGTAGATACTTGTCCATAGGGATGCAGCGAAAGATTGTGACCTTCATCGCCGTTTGACTTTCCTTGATCACACATTGAAAAGGCTTGAGAACCCGTAACACATCACGCAAGTAATCAAAATCTTCCTGAAAACACTGCCATTACATTTATAAAAGGAATTCAAAAACAGCTTACGGATGAAGGAACGGCAATCTTGTTTTTCTTGGCTGTTTGAACGATGCACTGCTGCATCGAGAGGACACAATCGATTGTTGGGATCCAAATGCCCCACATTGTAGCTACAAACATTTACGGTAATCAATTCTTACCGAGCAAATAATCCAAATCATATGTAGCCAGGTTTGATTTGTGCACAGCCTTGATCATGACTCGCAGGCGTCGGAATGCTTGATGGCTGTGAAGAGGACGATTCATCGACATCACTAGTGTTCGGTTGATCCGTGAACAAAGCATGGCACACGCAATGGATTAAATTCACTGAATAAAATTTTCAGTCTAAATGACAATAAAAAATATATAGACTAACCCCTCCTCCTCTATTCTAACATCAATTTCCTGAATTTCACGAAGTGTAAGTCACGAAAATATTTCAGCCATTAAAATCTGTTTGAAAAATTACTCTCACTACAATACTGGAACGCTTTGATCATCGAGGAAGCATTGTCTGTGACAATCTTGTAGAACATGAGAGAGTTGGCACCGTATTTTTAAGAAAATCTTGTACTTCATTTCGTATCACTTCTGCTGTATGATTGTGCTCTGGAATCATCTTAATGCCGAGCACATATTTTTTGAGCATGAAGTCTGAAATATTTTTACTGCATGCTGACATTAAGAAGAGAAATGCTTAGTTATACCATGATGGTCCACAATGTGCATAGTGACGCAGATGTAGCTTCGATTTGATTGGTCAGACCAAATGTCTATGGTGAGGCTTGGTTTGTAGGCTTCTTTATTCTTGATCTACAAGTGGTCGAATAAAGAAGTGTTTTGAATGAATAAGAATGAAACTCTGTAGACTCACCACTGTTCGCAAATATTTTCGCATCGTTTCTGGCTGCATCTCCAGTTTGCGTTTATTGGTCTGCGGTGACTTTGGCATTCTCCAATTGCATCAAACGTTTGAAACCCTTTGACGATCTCGTGTGCAAATGGATGCGACATTAAGACTGAGAGTAGGAAGAGAGAGCATCCGGCCATATAGTGCCTTAATGTAGCGGGTCCCTCTGAACATAAAAAACAAATAAAATAGCGATAACCTACTCCTTTGGCAGTTTAGCACCCTTTTTGACGAGTACGCGATTACGAGAAGCTTGTGTGCGGAATCAAGATAAGAGAGCATCGACATAGTCTTTGCTAGCACTGTTACCACGCATGTAGGACACTGAGCTTGTTCCACATCCACTTCGTACTCCTTGTCGTGCTTATCCCGTTTTTTGACAGGCACCGAGATGATGTTAAACCATAAAGGTAAAATATTGACTCTGCAGCACACAAAAAAGTAAGAACCTCACCATTTCCAAACAGGGTGAAAACATCTATGCTGCGCTTGCACGTATTCACCTTCATTATCCACTTCAGCCAACACTTCATCATTAATCGGGAAAGCACAACGATTGAGAATAGAAACCACCTTTTTTCTCACCGCCTTCTTTATCGTCCACTCCTTGCCCTATCGTCGTTGCTGCCAGTCTGTTCAAATGGCATCACTGCTTGATGGCATCACTGACGGTTTGTTGTGGAACGTTCATCAGGCGGGAAATCTCCATAATGCGGTGCCCTTCTTGATAAAGACGCACAATCCCTGCCCGTAAATCACTCATTTTCATTAAACAAAATAAATCAATGAAGATGCAAATGAAAATAAAGTTTAAGCTGAGTGAAATGTTACCCTATAATCACTGCATAAATTATTTTTCTTCCATTTCTTTCTTTGTCCAATTTTTCCACCAAACTTCCATCACAAATAAAAACAAACTTTATATATCATTCGGTAGAGGAAGGAAGAGCTACAAAACCATATCTTTGGAATATTTTTTGAAATAAAACTTTTTACACCAGTTGAAAATAAACGGCAAAAACGAACTTTTGTAAATGCTAGCTTGACGTTTTTATTTCACTGGACTTTAAGAAATGCTAGTAGAGATCTCCCGCAAAATCAAACTTTTGTGAATGCTAGTGTGGCATTTTGTTTTTACTAGGGTTGTGAAATTGTCCGGACAGAAAGAATCGGAAAGTTTTCCGGACAGAAATAAACAAATTTGGACAAAAATAGACAAAAATGCGCAATCTATCAAGTATTTTTATTCAAGCAAAAAACATAACAATTCAATTAAAGCCAGCCATAAATACATCAAATTCATAAAATGAATTAATCTGTATTGTATTATTTCCTTTGTTGTTGCGGTGGAAAATCGGACAGAAATGACAAGGGATTGACAGGTGGTAGTATATAGTTAACTGTGCAGTTTACTGTAGAGTTAATTGTACGGTTATCTGCAGTTAACTGTTTTTAACTTACCGAATTTCGGTGAGTTATACAGGCTGTGGTAAGTTATCGGTAATTAACCGTGGTAACTTACCGTCTCCTAACCCTAGTGAAAACACATAAAAATGAGGTGTAACATGGGCTCGGTCCACAGGGAGTTTCTGTACTCCTGTTTTTATTTCTTTCCATTTTTTGGAAAACTTTCCGCGTTTTTTCTGTCCAGAAAGTCTTCCGGAAAACTTTCTATTTCACAACCCTAGTTTTTACTAGACTTTTAGAAATGCTAGTAGAAATCTCCCGCAAAATCAAACTTTTGTAAACGCTTGTGGCATTTTGTTTTTACTAGACTAAATAAAGTTAGGGCAAAAATGACTTACTAGCATTTTCTGTCGGACTTCCAGAAAAAAACTGCGAACCCTAGGCGACACTATAAAACGTAAACCATCAAAAAATTTTTTAATTGTAATCTCAGCAAAAAAAGCTTCTTTTTAATTCGCAGTGAAATTTAACAAAAATTTACAACCTTTTTAAAGGGGCATGCTCACTTGTTCAAAATTTGTCCCCGCCAATTTAAAATTTTTTCCTAATCATTGAACTTCTGTATGGATTTTTCGGCTTGATTTCTAACAAAATCATACCTAAAATTAAATTCCAGGCCTTATTTTGTTAGAAACCAAGTTGAAAATCCGTACAGAAGTTCAATGATTGGGAAAAATTTTAAATTGGCGAAAAAATTAACATGCACGCCGCTTTAAGCAATTGTTAAAATGTCTATAAAAATTAGAAAACTTTTAAAAGGCTAGCTAAAAAGACATCTCTATATAGTATTTGGCATGTGTCCGTCCTACTTTTTAATGGACATTTTGACCACATTCAGGCCATTTTTGCTTATTTTTCCGATTATTTTCGGCAATGTCTCGACGGAACCCCAAACTTCAGACAATTCAGCGTCTTTTATGCCGAGACCCAGGAAAATGTCTTCGAAAAGAAAACTTTTGTGGTCCCTCAAAATTGGAGTTGGAGGATTTTGGGGTAGGCCTGGAGGATGGTTTTTCTGCTTCCAACGATGGCCATTTTGCGATGTCTCGAAAAGAACGTAGACGTAGATAGACGCGTAGTTTTCACGATGAATGCACTATCGAAATTTCGAAATACTATAGAGGCGCCGATAGGCTCCTGTGGTCCCTGTGTATAATATTTTTTGAGAAAGAAAAGCACTCCTGGTACCAGCCTTTTTTGCGCAACACACGGTCTTGCTCCTTTAAAATTGCCTTTTCAAGCGTTTTATCAAAATTTTAATTGAGATTCACTTTGAGGTTCTTGAGCGTTATGTGGACTCTCGTTTTTTTTCTTAATCATTAAGACATGTGTAATGTTAGTACAGTCGAAGCTCTATAAACGGACACCATATTGACACTCGATTTGGCCGGGTAAACGACATTCTTAGGTAAACGGCACCCCTTTGAACCGACACCTTGAGCACGGTACCTTGGGGTGTCGGTTTAAAGAGGTCTGACTGTAGTCTGAACAGCTGAAAAGAACCCAGTTTGTTTTAATCCGAAATCTTTAGAAAACTAAGTATGCTAAAAACTTTTGACTAAATAGTGTAAATTTAGCCACCTGTTCACTTCATCTACCAAGTAAACTATTTTCTTTTTAAAACCTAATTAATAGATGCTAGCACATGAGTTCAGATTTATATGACTGTCATGTTGCTGATAATTCCGTTGGTGATCATGTCTGTTCTCTATAGCAAAGTGATCAGGTCACTCAAGACTGGCATTCGCATGGATATTGCGGCCATTGGGGTGGACAGTAAGTTATTGATTCACTTTGTGATTAAAATCTTTGTAATCAGTTACAATAGAGTGTTTTGTAGATAATAACGATGAAAAAGAGTGATGAAAACAGGTCATTGAATGGTGCTTCAACTGATAGGAGCAATGGGATCTCCCATGGAAATAGCATGTCTCACAAAAGGACTAGGTTAGTATAACTTTACTTCTTCTTTCTATACTTAGCGAAACGGTTATCCGACATTTGAGCGCCACAACATTTGAGCGCCAAAAATTTTTCCTAATTCATTGATTTACAGCACCTGAATAGTAAACAAAGCAGCCGAAAATTAAAAATTTAGCTATATAGCTATAGGCCATTTAGCTATATAGCTATAGGCCATTTAGCTATAGTATCCTACCCAAAATAATGTGAAAAACACGGTTCGCGATGACGCAAGCTACAAGACTACTCATCGACTTTTTACTATCCATGCTACAAAACTAGTCATTTTTAAGCCATGTCTGACGTTATTTTTTATATTTTCTGATAAATTTTGGTAGTAGCATTTAGTTTTTAGTGTGCTTATGGATTTTTTTAAGATGACATCCGTTTGAAGCAAGATGAAGCTTCTGGTCCTTTGCGATAGTTATGAAATGAGGCATGATTTGCCAAATACTCGTCAAGCAATTCAACATTGGCGCTGCTTAAAACGCTTTTGTGGTGGTAGGGCAAAATCAACTTTGGTGCTACGAGCAATCTCCAGGGAACCAAACCGCATAACTGTCGTCGAAGTGCCTCCCACATTCAGGTATTACGCTTTTTACATGCTTTTTCTGTATATTTTTTTAGCGTCGTTGTCAAATAGAAACCCTGAAAAAAGATGCAGTTTCCAGTTTCAGAAAGCCGTCAATTGATGTGATCTCGACCGTAAAAGATGGAATATCGGATGGTGATCTTCAGCAGCTGACAATCAACTTTGTCAGCTGCTTAGTGCCTGCTTCTTAACAAGAACACAGATACTTATCGCCGGATGCTTACAGCGCTGCGAGATTGTGGTCTCCAAAGACTTGCTTCTGTGATGGCCGGTAAATTTTTTTCAAATTAGATCAGGTGGATATCAAATTTTTTCAGACTTTGAAAATGCGCCTATAAAAGCGATATCACAAATTTATGGGGATATGGTATCTTTCTAAGTGCTGCCTATTCCACCTTGCCAAGAATGCTTTTTCAAAGGTACAGTCTAAAGGGTTGATGCTTGCTTATCAAGATAAAGAAGCCAAGGTCTTGTTTCGTTCTTTGGTATCACTTGCCTTCCTTCCGGAAAATGAAGTGGCTGATGGATTCGACGATTTGGCTTTAGAATTAAGTTCCTTGTCTGTTTTTGATGGTCTTGGGCTCACTGAACAGCTGATAGGTTGATTTTTACTTGGTTTTCAGAGATCTTTTCACGCTTTTACTATTCCAGACTATTATGGATATTTCGAGCGCACCTACATTCGACACAGGATTGGAAGAATTTAAAGAGATGGTTTGTTTTCTGTTGCCCATTAGAACTGTCGAGATGCTGCTATCAACGGGTTGCCGAGGACAAATAATGCTATAGAAGGCTAGCACAGTTCATTCAATCTTAGGTTTCCCAAAGCGCATATGCTACTTAGCCAATTCATTGTTCGACTGCAATAGGAAGAAGAAAAGACTAGACAGATAATTCTGAGGTACTGAAATTGATGTTTGCTTGTATAATTTGGCATGTATAACTTTTTAGAGCTCGCGTCAATCCAGCTGAAGCGTTGCGTCAAGTGCGGCGACCAAGCGAAATCCTGAGTGAAGAAAATATTAAGCTTCTTGTACTAGGGTACTGCTCCGAAAACAGGCTTCAGTTTCTTCAAGCTATTCAACATCACTTGGCAAGATTTACAGTTCTCAGCAATCTGGTCGCCGAAGAAGTGAGTAGCCAGGATGAAGACGAAAATTTGAGTGATACAGAGAATTAATTTTGTTGATTAATTGTCATTGGTGTTATTTTGCTTGTTGTTATCAAATATTATCTCTTAGCCGAGTATGATTCTTGTATACAAAGCAGTTCCGAGTAATAAATTTGAGCAATTAAGCATAGGAATTATAGGTTCACACTTTTTCTAGCAGTCCAGCTAAAACGCACCTACATATAGGCAATGTTCAAGTTGAGTGGTATTTGTAGGGAAAATACGTGTTTTGGTTTTTTATAACTCTGCACCACTGGAGGGAGGTTGAAAAATAAACGCACCGGTGCTTTAATTACAGAGTGATTCAAAAAATCGGGAAGCATAACACCGTTGCGGCCCGTTTCCAAATTTTTGGATGGCAAGTCCCGGAAACGTACGGATGGTTGAAAAATAGCGCCCATAGGCCGCTTTACTCTCTCTTACTTTTACTCCGAAAATATTCAACAATTATTTTTTGAATGCTGTAATTGAATTTCACCCTCAAAAGTCTGAATTTCCCCCTCAAATTTTCGTATAATTTGAGGGGGCAATTTAGACTTTGAGAGGTTAATTTGAGCCTTTTAAAAACTATTTTTGTTCCAATCTAAAATTTTATCAAATGTTTGAACCATCTCAACGTTGCTTGACATTGGTAGATCGGACAAGTTAGCCGACTTTTACTGCACAACACTATCTTATGTAAGTTGTGGTTTTTTTGGACTAATAAATAAAATGTTAATTTTAAATGAAAATAAAAAATTATTTAAACAAACATTTTCGTAGTAAAAAAGTGTCCCACGCCAATTCAAATTTCGCAAAAGCCGCTGCGTTCAAAAACCATGGTCCTTCAATGAAAAAATTACGGTAGTCTTTTTAAATTATTCTTATTTTATGACGTTGCGTCAGAAAAGCCACAGATAAAGCTCGGTCACAAAGGTGCTAGATCAGTATCAGATCTGTATCAGTAGAGCTGTCGAAACAGCATATCTTAATTTTAAATTTGATTTCGTATTGAACATGTGTGAAAGTGTAACAGGACTCAGGCTTTGTTTAAATTATTAGATTCAATTGAATGAATTCTTGTTATTTTCTGATTTGATTTGTGTCGATCTTGTAGAGTAAATGGTCGTAGTTGCATTCAGTTTGAGCTTTAAGCGTTCGTTTGTTTGCTCGTTGTACATAGAAGTGATATAAAGTTTAGAGCACCTTGTACTACGAGTATTAATATCCACTTCAAAAGAAAAGGATCCGGCAGATCTAGCATTTCGGAAATCCTAAAAAGTAACAATAAAATAATTTAATTGTCCAAAATTACCTACTTCACCTTTTTCATGATTCTAATAAGCTGATTTATTTGTCTTGGTGTTTTCAAGCTCGCTATCAAAAAACGCATTTTGTTTTGGTTGCCTGCAGTGAATATTTGAAAATATCTTCCACCTCATATTCCAGATAAACGTTTGAATGCACTATGTTACAAGTATATCAGGGTAGTTCAAGGCATAGGCGTGCCCATGGGGGGATGCTAGCAATATAACCCCCCGTCAGATTTTTAGCCTTTTTAACCTTCCACCGTCCCCCCCCCTCCCATCAGAAAATCCTGGTTACGCCTATGGTTCAGGGAGAAGGACTAGTATGAGCGAGCACAATAAGGAAACTTTCCATTTATAAAAATAAAATATGCCTTGTGAAAACGTTGTCGAAGAGTTTAGCACAAACTCTGGAAGATAATGGCACTGATGTTATAATCACCTGACTATCAGTCCATATATGAGAACAATTTCTGGATTTTCTGAATAAGTACAGTCACCCTCGTTAATCCGCCACCCTAGGGACCGGCCTCAGGGTGGCGGATTAACGAGGGTGGCGATATCGAGGTGCGATTACCTACCTTTGCTTAACTTAGCTTTTGGGACCGGCCCTAGGGTGGCGGATTAACGAGGGTTGACTGTACCAAAAAACAGCAGGAATACTAAGGCAAAAATTGTGTACATATGTGTACATTGTACATATGCTAAATGTGATTCGAGTCTAGTCGAAATATTGCAAGGATTCTGATTTTGCCATCGTTTTCAAAATCTTTAAATTTCGCCATAAAGACCCGCGGACCTCGGTTATCCGGCACCTGATTTTCAGGGGTGCCGGATAACCAGGTTCGCGGGTCTTTTGGCGAAATTTAAAAATTTTGGAAAACGACCGGCAAATCAGAATCCTGCAATATTTCGGACTAGACTGGCGAATCACATTTAGCAAAAGACTTCGAAAATGAGCTAAAGAAAGTGTCGGACCCAAGGCGGAACGAACTTTGGGGGTGCCGGATAAACCAGGTTTGACTGTACTTGCTTCCAAAATAAAATTTGGCATAGAAATTGTGCAAAATAATTTTTAATAACGTCATTCAAATATAGCGACTGTATATTTTTAAGATCAAATTTTAAGAAGAAAGCAAAAAAATGCACGAAAATTAAAAAAGGATTAAAACACAATTTTACAGTGCTTTCGTTTTTTATGGTTGCAAAAAAAGATCAAATGTCTTTATAATTATCATATTTTAGATGGATGTCATTAAAAGGTGATTCCTCATCTGTAGATGACTTTTCTGCTCGTAAAAACGCCACTTTGGTGGAACAGAGTTTGCGTTCCACGCACAGTGAAAGGACTGCCTTAGTGAAACAACGCCTGATTCGAATGCTCATCGTGATTGTTATTGTAAGTTGCTTTACATGCACCATTTCCAAAAAAAATAAGTGACAAAAATTTAAGATTTTCTTTTGTTGCTGGACGCCTTCCTATATTTGGTGGTTATTACTAAATGCTCAAGACTCTTTTGGGGTCAGTTAGTCGATTTTATCATCGAATAATCACAAAGTTATTTTTAGACGTTCAATGTGTGGAATTCGGAGTTAAATACTTTTATAACGGTGCTCACCTACCTCTCTTCTTGCACAAATCCAGTAAGTTGGATATTGAAATCCATTTACGAAAAAGGTCACGAAAGTGTCCTCTCACACTACTTTCGAGTTTACAGATCACCTACTGCTTTCTGAACAGCAAATTTCGCAATGCCTTGTTTCTTTCATTTGGCTGCAAGTCATTCAGTTCTAAGTTTGGAAGTGGCAGCAAGAGAACTAGGACACATCTTCAGCGAATATACGCACCAATCAACAATAATACAGCCCCTATATCCAAAGAAGAATGCTCAAATGTGGCCGGGAGTGTGTGTCATAGACAATCCAAAACGGGTGCTAGGTAAAATTTAAGTAAATTATAAATAGACGATACAAAAAATAGTCATAAAAATGAGTTTAAGAGGCGGGAGAGGTAAGTTCCCTCCTTACCAGAACATAATATTTTATAAATAACTATATTGTGACTAAATATTGATCGCCAAACTAGAGGCAGCAACTAGAGACAACAATGTGCGAAAATTTTGCATCGGAATATCCTTTGTTCCGCTTGCCCACACCGTTTCAAAAGTCGAAATCATAAGTGGTAGCGAAATTTTGCGGGAAATTAAAAAATTCATACAAACAGCGATTTTCAGTACAAATTTTATTTTGTGACTAGGATGAAACGACACCCAACTGGCATGAGTCCACTGATTTTGTTTTTGAGCACGACGGCGAATTCTCGCTGAGCCTTCACGATCTTCTCTGACAGTTCTGCTGATTCTTTGCACTGCTTTCTTGGCACTTGACGCGAGTGGTGGATAGTCGCTTCTTCTTCAGCATGTCGAAGCTGAAACAAATTAAGTTTTTGACAAACCGACAATCAAATATTACCTCCTTGTAGCGAACGATCCATTCACCAAGCGGGTACTTGGTTCGGAAATGATGGTGCAGCTTGCCATGAGAAGATTCGGCGACGTTTGTGGTTCTCTGCCCTTTGATCCCATATAGTGAAAAGAAAGCTCCGAGTGATATTCACGTGTTCTTGAAATAAGCCAATCAAACCCTTAAGTCCAGAAAAAATGACCTACAAAAAGTATTCCACAAGCTCATTCAGTCTGCGCACTGTTTCCCCGAGAAGATTGAACATGTCTTGGATGTGTTGACAGATGAGGATAAGAGAATGAGACCACACTTCCGGCGGAGATAGTTGAAGGGCACCGAGCATACGGACCACGTCTTGAACATCTTTGCTGTCCCTATACTCCATTGCCAGTCCTTTCTCTTGCACTTGAAAAGATCGATTGATTGGAAGAAAAAAGCAAAACAAACCTTCTTGTTCAAATTTTGCTTCACGTGGAAAGAGCACATTTTATGACATCGTCGGGAAACCTTTTCTTGAATATATCGTGAGCTAATGTCTCGTGATCAAACAAAACAGTTTTTAACTTCAACGGTTCATTCGTGGATTCAGCTGACTCAAAAAGTCTTGAAGTCAACATGTTGGTTTATAGAGAAAGTTAGTGTCCTGTTAAAGCCAATTACTTATCTCTGTCAGAAGGTTAGTCAAATTTTGTTTTCTCAACCTTGTTGGCATACCTAGTTTTCAGTCCCCGAATATTTCCTTCTTTTAGGCATCCGTTGTTTTGCATCCGCTTACTAGATTTCTGCAGCTCATCATTTTTGAACAAGGTGATTTATTGTTGAGTCGGAAAAGAGAACTATCAGTTATTTTTCAGTCAAATTGTTTTTTTCTACGTAATTTTCCAGACTTTGTCTTCAATATGGTCGACTCTTCCGTGCTAGAAGTTACCTGGCTACAAATCATGAATGAGCCTCCAGATGGAACAATGCTACAGTTATTATGATGGTCCATATTTGTTATTTGCTCATTTTTCACTTCCGATCAACTTCACATGCGAATCTTTGACGTGATATAGTTTTGGACAAACAGCTCTCTTCAATTTGCCGAACTGTATCTATGATGTGAGTGTCCACAAAAGCCTCAGTGCTGACAAGCAAAGATTCTACCAGACTTTTACAGGTGAGTTCTTGCAAGCTTTCAAAGGATGTATTTACGTGAATTCTAGGAAATCATATTCGGAAGCTTCTGGCAGGCGAGTCCATCTAAAATTTGTAGCCAGCTAGACTAGCCAGCCTTCGGAGCCAGATGACAATACAGCAAAATAATTATTGTGAACTCTTACGTGCAAAATACGCTGTATGATGCTTAACTGAGGTGTGTTGATGTAGAGAATTTTATTAATTTGAATTTTGAATAATTGTTGTTTCGCTGTAAAATGTGACTATTTTGATAACTTTCTTCGGTTTGTTGTTATACTGCCTTCGTGTGTGGCGTGGTTCGGTTTAGTTGGCGTAATTGTGTTTCAAAAAAGTCCATTTTTTGCTTACACTACGCGTCCAATGACGCGGCAAAAGTCGCAGTCACAGTCGCAGTCACACTTTTCCGCGTCATTGGACCCGTAGTGTTAAAAAAAATTCAATTGAAAAGGTAAAATAACAAAAAAAATCCACAAATTTTGAATAAGAGTCTTTACAAATTCTTGGCGTTTTGAATAAGTATGAGCAATTAGCTTTTTGAATTTTGAAAGCTTTTTGAATTTCGAAGCAGTGTATGTCAGCTGGCATATCGGTGTTAAATTTTTCTTTTTAGACTCTCTTTTTCAAATGATGTCGAGTCTTGATTATGTGTCTGCTCTTGTTTTGAACCTGGTCTGCATTCTGCTTACTCATTCTCTTCTAATGGGGTGTGCTAAAAGAAAACCGAGCGCTGAAACTAAGACCTGTATGGGTACGGTGGCCTCTCCTGCTCCCAACGTTCCAAATGTTGCAGCTGAGACGAATCCGACGACTCAAACGCCTAAGGAAACAGTCGGTTATTAGATTTACGTTATTGATTACATTTGAACCCTTTAGAATAGCAAAATGGCTGCACCGAATGAAGCTACGAAAGTTGAACCGCCAAAGGCCGATGATAAAACTGGAAATCAGTCGAAGGTGCTTTTTACTGATCTATCTGTCGTATATTTGAGCTTTAACTTTTAGAAGGCTAATACCCAGAAGAAAGCCAGAAACTCACTTCCAAGAAAGCTGGCAAATCCGAGAAAAAGAAGAAGGCTGATGGTGCTAAGAAAGACGATGAGGATGATGCAGCTGGCTACGAAAACTGCAGTGAGATGGGGTCAGTGCTACTCAACGGTTAATCGTCATGGCATAATTGACTCACCTAGGTCCGAACAATTGAAGAAGATCGCTATGGAGGCTCCCTCTTGCATCAAAAAGTAGTTGTGTGTCGCCTCACTGATGTCACCAAGAATCTACTTTTCGCGACCATAATATCCGCTGTATATATCTGGTACATTACAAATAAAAGAATGTCTTAAATAATCAGTTAGAAACCAACCATCAATTTGATTGAAGTGCCAATTGGCACTATTGCAACCCTGAAAACGTCACATTTGGTCAGAGACATTCCGTCTGTATCTCGGGTCAGAGTGAGTAATTTGCAAAGCTTTTTGTGTCGTTTTTGCAAATCCCGTAAGCTAGGCTGATCTCACTATTTCTATTCAAGCAGGATACCGTAAACCGTCTATAAATACTCCCACATATACCTCCTATTTATATACTCACAGTATAATAATAGTCCACTTATTTGGAATCATATCTCATCCCACAGCAAATATTTTACATTTTTCTCAACTCTTGCGAACTCTACCGATTCTGCTTTTCAGATCTTGGTTGAGAACCTAAAAACCTACCCAACTTTTCTATTAATTAATTGATTTGTGTGGCGGATCATTTTCAGACTAAAAATTTTGCAAAAAAATTACTAACTATTTGTTTCAGATTTCTGACCCTAAGCTTCCTCAACCGTCTGAAAAACGCAATAAGCTTTGGCAATAACAGCAGAGATAGACGCCATTACACAGAATCACCGCAATTGTCTTCTCAATTATTAGAGGAGCCATTAGCCAGGAAGTTAAAAGTGAATGCGAATAGCTCTTCTTCTGACGCTCTCTCAAGCAAGGAATCCAATATTTAGAAAGATTTTTTAAGGGGTCTGGTTAATAATACTGGTTAATAAATGTTTTTGCATGTTTGCAAATTTACTAGAATCAAAAAAAAATTCCTTGGCTTAGCCAGACTAGCAAAGAGCTAGCAACGTTTTTATTGCTTATTTTGCTATTTTCGATCAATTTAACAAAAGACCCACATTTTTGATTAAGCACAATATTTTTAGGAATTGAGAAGCTTGTGCTTGAACACAATGTTTGTGTGAAAAATGCCTAAAATTTCTGTTTTTGTTAAATTTAAGTGTCTTGTTTTTCTGTATGTTTATGTGCTACTTCGCCCCTTCTCACTTCGGCGAAACATGGTAATGTTTCTCGAAACCGGGTCTCCAAAATGCGATGTGAACTACAATTTTTCGGGTTCTCATCTCATCGATGTACATTTTGACGATGGTTAAAAGGGTAGGCTTTTAGGCCACCAATTATTCCTTTTTAACTTCCGCTCTTTTGACGTTTTTATTTTTGCAGTTGAATAGTCTCGAAAAATGCTTGATCTCAAAGCATGTTTCGGGGATTGATTAAAAACAAAATCTTTTATAGTGTTTTGGGTTCTTTTCACTCATCCCGACCCCTTCTATTTTCCCTAAATTTGACTAGTTATTTTCATTTTCAATAAGAGGCGGGTCGAGATGAGTGAAAAGAACCGTTTTTGAAACAATTGTTCTTCTTTGCTGTTTCGCCGAAATGTGTGGGAGGCTTTATAAAATAATACGGTTCAATTTGTTTGCTTCAAGAAGCTATTTAGTGCTGCTGTTTTGTATTATATTATTAAGATTTTGCAAAGAAAAGAGTATGCGGCCCTATAAATCGAGGCCTGTACCCTGCTCTCTTATTACAGCCCAATTAAAAAAATTCTTGCCTTTATGAATAAAATATTTGCATTGCTAGATTGGATGGAGTTAAAGATTTGGTATGAAAAACATCTTAAAAGCTTTTACACCTCTATAAAAACCATACTTTTTATCGACTAGCTCAAAAATTTATTCCGAAAATAAAAATAAGGGTTACCATTTGGAATTGCGGCAACAAGAATAAATATTTTGCTCAAGGACGAGTACAAGCCCGAATTATGATCTAAATTTTAGATAAATTCCCAATAACCCATTACGATATTTAACAGAACAATTGGGTATTTGTGGTATTTGAACAGCTTTGTTCGCGTTTTGCTATGTTTTGCAATTACTACAGCTAATCTTCATTTGTTTATAATAGGCAATAAAGTTTAAATCTTCGGCATGCATTCTATACACTTTGTTGTCCAAAGAAGATAAATTTAAAAGCAACAAATTGCAGTTATTACAGACAAACACAAACAAATTTAGCACCAGATATAAAAAGGAAAAGGCGTGAGCTACACACATACAGTCTTCATCTGCACTCCCACACTGTAAATGAAACAAATTTAATTAGGTATAGAGCTGGAAAATATTACCTTTATTGTTGTGTCCACGCTTGAAGTGACCACATAGGAAGTTTGGGATGGAAATCTAAAATTTCCATTTAGTGTTCCAAATTAATTAAAACCCGTATATTCTCTATCAACCAAGGTTGCGAACCCAAATTTTTTTAAAAGTACATTTGGCCAAAAAAGTACAATTTGGTCATTTTTCGTCAAAAAATGACATTTTATCCAGTGCTTATTAATTTTTAAGAACCGAAAAAACAGATTTTGACGTAAAACCTTAAAAATAAAAAAAGATTTCGGATTCCAAAAAAAGTACAAATCTTTTTAAAAAGTACGTTTCGATACCCTGCTATTAACCTAAACCAAAAACCCTTCATTTTTACTGGTTTAGGTCCCTTCCCATTTTGTTACTGAGACGCAGTTAACGCCACAGAAGTTTTTAGAACAACTGATAATCTAGAAAATGGACTTGAAAAATTAATCATGTCTTGTCACTTTTTTGAAAAAATGCACAAGTATCCACAAAGTCTGCAAATTTTAAGTACCCTGAAATTCTCCAAAACATGATTTTAAAAGTTTTCACGGGGTCTCAAAATCAGCCGTCTTTAGAATGTTAACTCCCATCAGCTCTGCCGATAC